>ML776772.1:2356744-2378620 GCA_009831015.1 Picea engelmannii
CAATTCCTCCAAGTGTCACTACTTGGAACCTTTGAGAAAATGAGTTATAGCAAAAATGACATACCTTGTTGAATTCTGGATTATTCTAGAGAACAACCATGTAGAGCATGCTACGCACAAAATATTTAATGAATTGATCTAAAATTGTTACACCACATAGTACAGACTGTACCGTAACCAACACATTTGGTCTCAATGAATTTGGATCTGTTATGAAGAAGTTATGACGTTTTTACGTGAAACACCTGATTCTGACTAGTTTCAGGACTGACCACAAACCCTATTTTCCACGGAGTGTAACTCCCAAAATACAATGACCCACAAGCTGAATTTTGTACTACAAATAATTAGATATGTTTTCTCACTTGCATAGCAATTTCTTGGTCTGAATCATTATATAAAAAAATCTATAGCGAAAATGGTGAGATGACATGTAAATAACATACCTTAGAAAACACCATCAAAAGAATTTATCCTTTATTGCATTTCGGCCTTCGTTTCTTCACCTTCACTCAGAATTCCGGTTTAGATATCCTTGGTTACCTCAGACACATATAGATCTTCAATATGCTCAAATTTAATTCAAATGAGATAGCCTTGCCTCTTATTTATACTCTCCAAGTAGCTTCCTTAAAAACATCTTCTAGGTCACTTGGCCCACTTTCCTTATTTTAGGGTTGGGTCCACTTCTAATTTCTCCATTAAATTTATTATTAAAATAATTTATTTTGTATTCACTTTGAATTATAATACACTCATCACTTCACTTTATTATTTACCTTTTAAAATCTCTTAAACCACTTTGACTACTTTGACCTTTTGGGGCTTCTAGATGACTTGTGAGGGTCCTCCAACTTCATAAGGCCATAACTCTCAAACCGTGAGGAGTTATGTGATGTTCTACATACCACCATAAATGGAATGACATGTACTATCCATATAGAATAGTATTATCTGAAAATATATCATAACTCATACCGTTACCCATCAAACAAACTTGGGTCCATTACCCAAACCCGGGGTCTCCAACTTCTCATGGCCATAACTCTCTAACCGTGAGGAATTATGCAACATTCCACATACCACCGGAAATGACATGGAAAGCACTATCCATCTATAATATTTTCCCTGAAAAATTCACTTTCCTTCATCTCATTATTCCACAATTAAGCATGGGTTCTCTTACTCCACAAAGCGTCTTACTGTGAGGGCTTTCACCATAAGGGGACCACTTTGGATTTTATCCATATTTAATTGTTATCAACCATGAAAAAACAATAATGAGTCATATTTACATCAAACAATATTGTGTCCATTACCTAAACCTTTGTGCTACGGGGCTTTCTTCAAGGGTTGACATCAATGACAACCAACCTTAATCAATAATTCTCCCTCTTACTAGGAGAATCTTCTAGCCACAAATCTCGCTTCACGCTTCCGTCTGCATCTTGCTTGATCTTGTAGATTAAACTGGAAGTCACTACTGACTTTCGTTTTGGTCTCAGAACCACCTCCCACACATCATTCTTCATGATGGACTTATACTCCTGCATCATGGCATCCTTCCATTCCTGCTTCTTAACAGCTTCTTCAAAGGTGGAAGGCTCTGAATCAATGCCACATAGAATGTGTGGTTTCTGGAACTGAGGCAAGTCTATATCCTAGTCTTTTTGACTGGCTGTCACTGTAGCAAGATCTAGCGGTGACAAGGGAATTCTCCTAGGAAATCTCACTTCTCTTAGAAGCCTCTGAAGCTATGATCTAGCCTCCACAAGTCTCGGAAGACGTGTCTCTCTTCTTCCGAACCAACTAACTCTCTCTGAGATCAAGCTTGCTTTGAGTCTGAATGCTCTCTCTGAAGCTTGACTCTCTCTGAGTCTATACGATCTTCGGATCCACTTGCTTCCGTTGCATCTGTTGAATTATTCTGAAGTCTGATCTTCTATGGACTGTACTAGGAGGTTTCTCCTCCCTACTGGATCCTAAGGGTTGACTCCCTTTGAAATATAGCTCCTGTTGAGATGGTACTTGGTGGGTCCGCCTGCCTCACCACTAGTGGAGTCATATGCTTCTCTTCATAGTATGGCTTATCAATGTCATGCATCTGTATCTCCTTTGCATTATGCAAGGTATCACGAGAACATGCTTTTTTACTGCATCATTTCTAGGTAGGTCCTTTTGGCACTACTGACTCTTCCTGATGATCTGAAGAGTGGTCAAATTAACTGTACGATCATCTTTGGAGCCTTTTTCTACTCACAATCAATCTATATAAGAGATACTCTTCTTTGTCTTCTACTTCACATGGGTGTGTACATTCATGTACACAGTTCTATGTCTCAGCTAGAGACTGTCTAAATAGTTTCCTCCTACAACCATCATCATAGCTCCTTCTTAGAGCTATCACGTGTGACCTACTCGAAACAAGAGACAAGAACAACATTTCCATGGTAACTTCCATTCAATGGTTAGTAATCAAGAACATCTCCTAGAGGAGATCAATTTCATCTTGCAGACAAGTATATCATTAACAATGAGCATTTTCTTAATGGTAATTGTACCGATAGTATTCAGGTGTACCTAAACATTTGATAGCAATAACAAATAATAAAGTTGTAAAGGTTTCTATCCTAGGTACAATACTTTCTTAAGAAACAACAATATAAAATATCAAACCTGATATGCAAACCTGGAGTTTGGTGTTGTTGTCCTGCTTGAGTTTCCTTTTATCGTTCATATGAAAACACCATTTTCTAAAAGACAAATTCTTCATCCTTTGATTCCTTTGAGTGCTCTTCGGCTTTTGCTGCATGTGCATGGTGTTTCTTCTTCTCCTTTTCTTTCTCATGTTTGTGAGGACATTGTGCATCATAATGTCCCATCTTCCTGCAATTGAAGCAATGAACCTTTGACACATCCCTCTTATGATGTGGCTTCTTAGACCTCCTTGGAATGCCTTCTTCTCTTTCCTTTCTCTTCTTCACTTGTGCCGCAAGTGCTTGGTTTTCCTCATCATCTACCTTTTGTTTCTTGGACATCTATCTAGATTCCTCTTGAGAGAAATCTGCCCATAACGTGTCAAACTTGGGTAACTTCATTCTTACACAAATTCCTTCGAAAAATGGGTCCCAAGAGGGAGGGAAACCATTTAGCGTAGTGGTTACTAGTTCAACATCTTCTACTGGATCTCCAATGGCTGCTAACTGGTCTTTGATTTGTGAGATCCTTGTAAAGAAGTTGGCTATCGTCTTTGACTTGTTCATAGTCACATTTCTGAGTTGATGACGTAGGGTAAGCTTCCGACTGGTGTTCTTTCTTTCATAGAGTCTAGTTAGGGAATCAAACATCTCTTGTGTAGTCTTTAGTTCTGATACATTAGGTATCAGGTGATCCTTGATTGAGTCTGTCAAGATCCTCTTGGCCTTGACCTCATTCTTCTTGAACTTTGCCTTTGCCTCTTTGTCTTCAGGTTCTGGAAGCATTTTATTGACATGATCCAATAATTCATTTTCTTCTAGAATGAGTTGTATTCTATGCTTCCAGGATCTGAAGTTATCTACTCCATCCAATCTATCCTCAACTCTCATATTGTTTGACATTTTCGTCAATAGAAACCCTAGCATTGAAAAACCTCGATTTTTCAGACTTCACCAAATTGCACGCTGAGGGTTTCAGGGGGTGCGCACTTCTCTGTACAAGAATTATCCCCAACATCCTTGGGAAAGTGCTCAACGAGATTGACAAGGTATTGCAACTATAGGGTGTTGCAAGGTACCGCTGTACCGATCTTCCTTCCAGTGGTTAAACTATTCTGAAGGTAACCAACTCTAATACAATGTTGGAATTTTCCTTATTTACAGAGCATTAATGTTGCTAGTGTTCTTTTAATTTCTTACCATTAACATATATATCATGTACTGAGTAATATCAACATAAACAAGAGATAGAAAAGAACACAAGAGATTTATCCTGGGAAAACCCAACAACCTTTCTTAGATAGATTCCATTCACAAAGCAAGTCCAATCAGATAAACCCTATCACAAGTGCTAGCTTAACCATAAATACCACCCCAGTTGCAGCAACAACACTATACAAAGGTAGCGCACCTCCTCAAGGAGTAGTGCACAAGAGAGAGATACCAAAAGATTGAGCAATAATAAATTGTGCAGCTGCAACTACTGTGTCACCTCCTCCAAACTTGTGCCTTGCTTCTATGTAGATAGGAGAGTGTGAGTGAGTGAACAAATGAGCTAACGCGCCTCCTATTTATAGTCTTCCTAACCACTTGATTGGGCCGATTTCTCCTCTAAAAAGGTGCCACTTCAATATTGTTTATTCTTTTGGGCCGACTTCTCTTCTGGGGTATTTCAACATCTGTCTAATGGATCTCTTGCTTCTGGAATATTCTCTGCATCTAAGAAAGGTCATCTAGGAGGGAAAGTTCCTCCCGCAACTACCAAACATTAAGAAACAATTAGTGATGTTGGTCCTTCTAATGTGATTCAAGTAATCACTGATAATGCAACAAATTGTAAGGGAGCAGGTAAAATTATTGAGCGAGTTCATCCACACATATTTTGGTCTGGGTGTTTGGTGCACACCTTGAACCTTTTGATGCATGATATTGTCAAGCATAGAGAATGTGAATGGATTAATCAGTTGTACAAGAGAGGGAAGAAACTCATCAAATTTATCATTGGGCATACAAGGGTCAATTACTTCTACAACACTCACTCTAGGTTGCAACTACTTAAGATTGCAAACACTAGATTTTCTAGCTATTACCTCACCTTTAGGCACCTATTGAAGGTGAGACAAGCTTTGGGTGCTATGATGATGAGTAATGTGTGGGATGAATTGAGCAATGATAGAGAAGGTGCAACAACAGTGAAGGAGACAGTCCTTGACAGTCAGTTTTGGTCACAGATTCAGATTGTTTTGCAATTGACCAAGCCAATTTATCACATGATCAAGTTTGCAGATTCAGATCAACCAATCATTGGGGAGGTGTATGAGCAAGTGGATAGCATGCTAGGGCAGATTAAAGACATTGTTGAACCTAGAGATGTCAACCTCTATAACCGTATTCGTGTAGAGGTGGAAAAATGGTGGGAAATGCTAAATATTCCACTACATGCCTTAGAATATGTGATAACACCTAAATACTATCATGTATCATGTATTTCATCACCAACACTTGGTGGTGGGACCAAGAAAATACCACACCAAGATCTAGAGGTTCAAACAAGTTATATGAAAGCATTAGATAAATTGATCATGAATGAGGAGGAGTGTGACAACATAAGGAGACAATTGAGCCATTACATCCTTAGCAATGGTGCCTTTGGGACCAACCATGCAATTAGAGATCGAGGGAATCTGATTTCTCTCGAGTGGTGGAACATGCATGGCGATGCTACCCCACAACTGCAATGTTTGGCAATACGAGTGCTTTCACTGTTCATAGGTGGTGAACACTTCTTCTACAAAGAGGTGTTGGAGCACCTACAGTTTCATCCATAGCATTAAAAGGAACAAGTTGAATGTAAGTCGGGCATAGATCTTGGTCTATGTTCATTACAACTTGCGACTGTTGTCCCATTACTATGAGGAGTCCCAAATGGATAAAAACATGAGGCGTTGGGACAACAATTCGGAGGAGGATAATTTGAAGGATGGAGTATTGATTTTAGAGAAATTGGAGAGTGTTCTTTTGGATGATGATGATCATGTTAAGATTCCACCCCCATCCAGTGCCATGGTCCCCATGTCTAGGATTCTATCTACAACAGTAGGGGCTTCATCTTCAGCTCAGTCATAGTTGTCTGCATCTACTTCTGCACTACCACCACGTGGAGGCCCACACAATACCTATGGTGGTGGAAGGAGGATGGGATAATTGTTTGATGATATTCCTTTTTCATTACTTTATATATCATAGTCTATCGATGATAGAGTCATAGTATTTGACAACTAGCTCATTTTAAACTTTAAACTTTATTGTTTTGGGCCTTTCAGTCTTCTTACTTCAGTGTAGATGGCCTATTTTGTAAACATAACTATTTGGTCATGACTCATGTTATTGTTGACAATTTTTGGATATATGATTTCATTTCATAAGTTTATGGTCTACTTTCTATTATATCAATATGGCTTAAAAATTTGTATGTTGGTTTGTAAGTTAGTAATTTCTAGAATCTAGATGGTTGATGCTCAAATGATTAATCATTGATGATCATGTACTATGTAGTATGGATGCCATTTCTATCTATATTGATGTACAAATATGCATGTTTTCATATATTCTGTAGCTAATTTGTCTTTCTGCATGTTATATATATATATATATATATATATATATATATATATATATATATATATATATATATATATATATATATATATATATATATATATATATATATAAGACGCTTCTGGGATGCTTCACTTCAGATGATTTTTGGAAAATGACGCTTCCCACACTCTCGCTTCCTAAAACGCTCTTGTTTTGTGCAACACTGGGCCAAACATCAATTCATAGAAGCAAAATTTTGAGTATGCTTATAAGTTATTTGAGAAAATTTCTTGGGTGAAATTGGGTGAAGTGGAGCCAAACAATCCCAATTTCTAGAGGAAACCCATGGATAAAGTGATTCTAGTAGGTTAAATTATATAGTGCAATGATCGACCAACTTGAATACCTAGTCGAATTATTTTTGCAGTCGACTGATATGTTTCTTTGGTCGACCTAACCTGATGGTAAAGTGGCTCAATAGCATATAAATATAGGTTAATAAAAGGAAAAAGCATCGTAATTATAAAACATTAAAGAATCCATGTTATGGTTGCCAAACACATGTCCCTTTGTTTTTATATGTCAAAGCTCGACCAAATATTAGGATGAGATTTGCATTATCTCCTGAAATGCATTCATGAATGACCTCTCTCTCGACATTTGTACATATTTCGAGACTCAAGAGGAGCTCAAGACTAGGTTGAAACTGAGGCCACACTGCCTCCTAAAATGGATGGGGTGTGACACTTGTTTATATCTTGATACATTTTGGAGTTCGAAGAGGAGAGGAGGATCAAGTTAAGTTCACACCTACCAACATACTAGAATTAGAGCTAGAACAAAAATATCGAGAATTATTAGTTGCTTGTTAAGATTGGATAGGCTATTCGCAAAAAGAATGATATCATTAGTGCAAAGAAGAAAGATGTTGATTATTCAAGTGAAAGCAGTGCCAACAAGAATTTGCTTCTTCCAAACATGATTGATTTTCTTGGATTTAATGATAATAGCCTTTGTCTTATCAATGTTTATTGACATACCAAAGCTAGAACAAAAATATTTTAAGTTGATATTGGAGGGGCTCCTTGCAAAAGGAAAGATACCATCATCATAAAAAAGAATGATGATTATTATTCCGGCCAAAATAGTACCAACACAATCTACTTCTTCCAATGATGACTCAAACTTCTTGTGTTGGAAATGCATAATGTACAGTAATGCTAATGTAGCACAACTCAAACAATTATAATGGTAAGAATTCAAATAAAATTGATATCTAGCTAATATTAATATAAAATAAAACAATGGCGTGAATGAAAATAAAATCAATGTAGGTTAATCTTAACCCTAGATCTATCAAGCCTCTAACGAAATCAAATCCTTGGAAGTGCAAACCTTTCCACAAATTTTTGAACTCTAAAAAATGGTTGCACTTCTATAGATTAAATCCCTATTGACACTTATAAATCAAGATTAAATTAAGATAGATTTATGCTTATCAATATAAATAACAAGTAAATTCTACAACTTCAAAAATAATATATATGAAATTGAAAAATGAATAAAAAATTCATGATAATAAAGAAATAAAATAAATCACCATAAATCCATCTTCATCTTGAATTTTATAAATGTTAAAATTCAAATCCATCTTAATCTTTAATTTTTTAAATGCTAAAATTCAATTCAAATTAAATTTATAACTAGTAATCTCTTTATGAACAATTAAACTAACTCTTAGAATTATATTTAATACCTTCACACATATGTATATAAGTAAATATTTGATAAATATAAATGTTTTTTTAGTGAATTTGTCTCAGTTTTTTTTATTGGTTTATTAGATTCTAATTTTGGAAACAACTTTTCGACATTTTAATTTTGTTTACGACATTTTAATTTTGTTTAGTTTGATTCTATCATTTGACAACGGTGTGTCATTTTAAATGCCAATTTGATTGAGGGGAATGGAATGCTGTTTCAGGTATAGAAATTAGTAATTGCTGGTTTCTAAATATATTAATATGAAAGTTATTTTTTTGGCCTTATCCCAAATAATTTAGAGAGCGGTTGGTTATATGCACTATGCAAGTTACTTGCGAAAACTCCTTTACCTTTTCCATTGCATAAGGTAATGATTTGCTACCTGCATGTACATGATTTCCACCATAGAAAACTGCTTATGAGTACAATACTAATACTACTTATAAGTGCAATACTACAATTTCTATTTGTTTGTCATCACAGTTTCCAAATCGAGCTGCATTTGGATTTGTGTGTCGTCACAATTTCCAAATCAGGCTGCATTTGGATTTGTGTGTTGTCACAGTTTTACTACTATTTATATTTGTCCGTCATCACAGTTTCCAATTGGGCTGCATTTGGATTTCTGTCATCACAGTTTCAAATACTACTATTTCTATTGGCTCCATGTGTTTTCGGAGCAACGCAAATTAGAGGTGCTGCTCTCACTTTTGTAGTTTTTCCTTAATAGGCACGTTTTTTTTTGGCACGGTGTGTCATTTTAAATGCCCATTTGAATAGAGGGAATGGAATGTTGTTTCGGGTATAGAAATCAGTAATTACTCCTTTCTATATATACCGATATCAGAGTTATTGTTTTGGTCCTGCCCCAAATTAAGCAAGCCCAACCAAAGTAGAAAGCTGCTTAAAAGTGCAATACTACTATTTCTATATGTCCGTTGTCACAGTTTCCAAATTTGGTTGCATTTGGATATGAGTGTCTTCACAGTTTCATACTACTATTCCTGTTGGATTTGTGTGTTTCACAAGAAATGCAAATCAGGGGTGGTTTTCCAGTTTTTTTCCTTAATAGGTGTGTGTTTTTGTTGTATGTTTGTTCTACATAGGTTTCAAAGTTAAATGAATGAATTGTTTTCATGGTCCTATATGATTTTGTTAGAAAAACAAGATAGCAGAGCAATAAAATAAAACACGTGGAAATAAAACACATAAGATACACAATATAATAGAGACACCGATATACGTGGTTCACCCAGTGTGGGTTTACGTCCACTAGAGAAATTGCCAGGTCCTTCATTTATTATTATCCAACAAATGAAGGGATACAAGCTACAACACACCCGCTGTAGCTTCCTCTTCTTTCTCTCACAGTCTCTTCTCTCAGAATACAATATTCGCAATGATGCATAGCCACAATACATTTTCTTCATAAAAGAGGGTTTCCTTCTAGGGCAAAAAACCCTAACATAACTTCTATTGTTAGATCTGCGACTTTATAATGAACGGTCCAGATTTACAATGAAATTACAATATACATTTACAAGACAATTTTTCCTTTGGAGGCTTTGTTCCCGAACCCCCATCGGGGGCCCGCTTACCCCTAGACCCCCCAGCTGAGGGAATGGACCCTGCAGAGGGTGTAACCCCCCTTTGCACTCCCCCGCGTGGAGAAGTGTACATTCTTCTGGGGTGTAAAGTCTTCATGGGGTATAAACACAGTTGAAAACAAAGACCTCTGAATTAGATAGATAATTAGGCTCCACAATCAACAATCTCCCACTTGGAGACTGATCTCAACAACTCCACCGCTGCTATATATGTTGGACTATGATCCTTCTTGGACCTAAATTTTTTTTCATCTTTATCTCCATACTTGAAGACCAACTGAAACTGAGTAGGAACTCAGTTTCTCCCTGGTTACTCCCTTTGTTAACATGTCTGCAAGATTTTGGCTAGTGTGTATCTTTTCCAACTTCAAATGTCCATCTTCCAAGAGAGATCGTATGAAATGGTACTTGAGTTGTATATGCTTAGTCTTCGAATGGAAGGATGAGTTCTTTGCAATATGAATGACACTCTCACTGTCACAATACAACCTAATATTCTCCTACTTCTTTCCCAATTCCTCCATAAACCTCTGTAACCAAATCATCTCTTTACTAGCCTCTGTAGCAACAACATACTCTGTCTCTGTAGTTGAAAGTGCAACAACCTTTTGCAGTTTCGAAGTCCAACTTACTGTTGTTCCACCTATAGTAAAAACATACCCTGTGGTGCTCCTCCTGCTATCTTTATCACCTGCCATATCTGAATCAACATATCCTTGTAGAACTATATCTGAACCGCCAAAACATAATCCATGAGTATCGGTATCTCTCAAATACCTGAGAATCCACTTTACTGCCTCCCAATGTTCTTTATCTGGTCTTGTGCAAACCATCGCATATATCAAGCTGCCAACTGCTGATGAATAAGGGACCATGGACATGTATTCTATCTCCTCCTGTGTCTTGGGACACATTTCCTAAGTTAATTTGAAATGGCTGGCCAAAGGTGTACTAGCTAGTTTTGCATTCTGCATTCTAAACCTCTTCAACACCTTCTCTATGTACTCACCTTGAGACAATATCAATTTGCGATTTTTCCTGTCTCTTGTTATTCTCATACCAAGGATTTTCTTTGCAACACCCAAATCCTTCATTGCAAATGAATTAACTAATTTCTTCTTGAGCACATTTATATCCTGCATATTAGATTCTGCAACAAGCATGTCATCTACATACAATAGCAAGATAATATAGCTTTCATTTTCTAGCATTTTAAAATAAACACGGTGATCATAATGACATCTACTATAACCTTGTTCTGTCATAAACCTGTCAAACTTCAAATACCATTGCCTTGGAGCTTGATTTAGGCCATACAAGCTCTTCTTCAACCTGTATACCAAATTCTTCTTTCCTTTGACCTCATACCCCTGTGGATGCTGCATATAAATCTCTTTCTCCAAATCCCCATGGAGAAAAGTTGTTTTTACATCTAACTATTTAAGATGCAAATCTTCTATTGCTACAAGATTTAAAATAGTCTTAATTGAAGTCATTTTAACAACAAGAGAAAATATTTCATCAAAATCTATACCTTTCTTTTGTGCAAACCCCTTTACCACAAGTCTATCCTTGTACCGCTTTTTGCCTCCATCTTCTTTCTTCAACTTGTAAACCCATTTATTCTGTAATACTCTTTTTTCTGCAGGCAACTGAACCAAATCCCAAGTTTGGTTATTTACCAGGGAATCCATTTCCTCTTTCATTCCTTCCTCCCACTTCTTTTTAGTGTCTACCTGCATTGCCTCTTCATAACATTCTGGTTCACCAGAATCAATCAACAATAAATAATACAATGAAGGAGACTATTGTTTAGTGGGTCTACTTAACCTGGTAGATCTTTTAACAACACTTGCAAGAGTTTGAGGTACTTGTTGATCCTGTTGTTGTACATTTTGATTTTTGGTACCTTTGGAATTTCTTTTTTTGTGATCTCATCAAGCATTGTGTATTCTGGTTTTTCTTTTTTCCCATTTCTTTCCCTGCAACTGATCTTTGTACATAAAATTCTCATTGAATATGACATCTCTACTCCTAATGATTTTGTTATTTTCATAATCCCATAACCGATACCCAAAATCATTAACACCGTATCCAATAAAGGTACACTTCTTGGATTTTGCCTCAAGTTTTGTTCTATTTTCTTTATCAATATGGACAAATGATTCACAATCAAAAGTCTTAAAAAAAGAATAGTTTACCTTTTTACCTGTCCCTGCCTCCTTTGGAATTCTACCATCCAAAGAGCTTGAAGGTCCTGTGTTTATTAAGTAAACAATAGTATCTACAACATCTGCTCAGAACTGTAAGGGAAAACTAGCATGCAATCTTATACTCCTTGCACGCTCCATGATTGTCCTCTTCATCCTTTCCGACACACCATTTTCTTGTGGTGTTCCTGGAACTGTCTTCTCTCTACGAATCCCACAGTATGAATGGTAATCATCAATCTCCTTGCTGCAATATTCACCTCCATTGTCTGATCTGAGACACTTCAACCTTTTTCTCGTCTCATTCTCAACCAAAGCTTTCCATTTCTTAAAAGTATAAAAAAACTTCAGATTTTTGTCAAATGCAATAAACCCAAGTTTTTCTAGTTGCATCATCAATAAAAGTAACATAATAACGAGAGCCACCAAGAGATGATCATTGAGCTGGTCCCCATACATCTGTATGCACAAGCTCTAACCTTTCACTCTTCTTTTCTTTTCCGACTTTTAGAAATTAGACTCTCTTTTGTTTTCCATAAACACAATGGTCACAGAAATCCAAATCAATTTGTTTAAGATGTGGCAACAAATTTCTTTTGTTAATTATTTGCATCCCCTTCTCACTCATGTGTCCAAGCCTATGATGCCACAATGTTGTATCCATGCCTGTAGAAGCTAAAGAGATAGAAGAGTCAGTATTACCAGTACATAAATACAATGTACCTACCTTCTCTCATTTTTCTATCACTAATGATCCTTTGGTGACCTTCCACACCTTATCTGTAAATATGAATATACAACCTTCACTTGCCAACTACCTTGTTGAAATTATATTTTTCCTTAGATCTGGAACATGTCTTACCTCTTTCAACAACCATTGGTTTCCATTGCTTTGCTTTATTTTTACCTTTCCCATTCCAACAATTTTGCATGGTGCATCATCACCCAAATGAACCTATCTAAAATCACCTTGAACACAATCTAGAAAATGTTTCCTATGGGGTGTGGCATGAAATGAAGCCCCTGAATCTACTACCCAAGACTCAGAAATATTATCTACAGAAAGAATCAAAACATTTTGTAACACATCACTTGTTACATTTGCTTCCTGATTTTCCTCTTGATGTCCATTTTTTTTTCAGATGTCCTTTCTTCCCACAATTCCATCACTCTATCTTTTCCAATCTGGATTTGGATTTGGCCTTCCTAGAATTCCCGTAGTTCCCTGAGCCCTTTACCTCTATCCTTTTGTCTTCCCATGTTCTCCGTGTTTAACGCATTACCTGATGTCTCACCTGTGCTTTTCCGTCGCATTTCCTCACTAAGGATAACACCAGCAACATCATCAAATTTTAAAGTGTTTGAACCAGAGACAAAGTTACTTACAACCATGACCAAGCCGTTCCAACTTTCTGGCAATGAGCACAAGATTAGAAGAGCCCTGACCTCATCATCAAAGTCCACTTTTACATAACTTAGTTGATTAGTAACAACAGACCCACCTTCTGACATCTTCATATTAAATAATCTCTTCATTAGAAATACCTTATTGGACACCGAGGGTTTTTCATACAGTTTAGCAAATGCGTCCATCAGCTCTTTCGTTGTCTTTTCTTTTGAAATATTGAAAGTCATCGACGCTGCTAGGCTCAACCGTATCGTTCCTAGTGCCTTTCTGTCAAGAACCTCCCATTCTTCATCCTTCATCGCTATCGATTTCTTTGCTATGCCACCCAATGGTAGGAATAGATCCTTCTGATTTAAATAATCTTCCATTTGCATCTTCCATAACTGGTAGTTTTGGCCGTTAAATTTCTCGACCCTAAACTTTCCATCTTCCGTCATTGCTCTCACTCGAACCAGGAACCCTCTTTTCCTATGAGTTACTTTTCGCTTTGATACTAGTTGTTAGAAAAACAAGATTGCGGAGCAATAAAATAAAACAAATGCAGAAATAAAACACGGAAGATACACAATACAATAGAGACACAGATATACGTGGTTCACCGAGTGTGGGCTACGTCCACTAGAGAAATTGCCAGGTCCTTCCTTTATTATTATCCAGCAAATGAAGGGATACAACCTACAACACACCTGCTATAGATTCCTCTTCTTTCTCTCACAGTCTCCTCTCTCAGAATACAATATTCGCAATGATGCATAGCCACAATACATTTCCCTCATAAAAGAGGGTTTCCTTCTAGGGAAAAAAACCCTGACATAACTTCTACCATTAGATCTGCGACCTTATAATGAACGGTCTAGATTTACAATGAAATTACAATATACATTTACAAGGCAATTTTTCCTTCGGGGGCCTGCTTGCCCCCGGACCTCGCAGAGAGCGTAACCCCCCTCTACACTCCCCCACGTGGAGGAGTGTACATTCTTCCGGGGTGTAAAGTCTTCATGGGGTATAAACATGGTTGAAAACAAAGACCTTTTAATCAGGAAGATAATCAGGCTCAACAACCAACAAATTCTTTTGTATATAGTGTCATTTTATGCTGTCAATGCCTATGCATATATTACCCTATAAAGGAATAGTTATGTGAAAAATTTCAGCTATAGTGTCAGTTATTGTGATTGACCATCATCATTTCCAATCCAATCCTAATATCAAGTGCTTATTATCCACACCTACTTTTCAACATTTTTCAATTTTCACAAGTAGGAGAGGGTTAACAACAACAACTCTACACCTTCTCACTGTATTTTCATCATTTTCATTTGATTTTATTTGGGAAAATTTAGGGGGATATAAGGCATTTTGAGCAGTTGCATTTGATCATGAAACAAAGGCGCTATCCATTCATATCCATGGCTCAAGCGGGATAAAAATGAGGTCTGTGGAGAAATGGAGAAAGTTTTTCAAAGGTGCAGGGACTGATATATCCAGTCTGATTGAATATGTAATTGTGGTTGCAGCCTTTGACTATTCAAATGAATTTATGGGAAAGAGAGACATGATTGCACATACACTGTATGCATCTAGGTTTCTCAAGTGCTGTGATCATGATTATGTTACTTTGGCTGAACCCCATGATGAAATTTTCGATGATAAGGATGGCGAGGAGGGTATCAAGGGTTTCCATGATAAAGAAAATGACAATGTAAACAACATCACTAGTCAGACAGATGGGAATAGGGTCAGTAATTACAGTAATGATGAGGCTGAAGCTCTCACCGAAGAAATTGAGGAAGAATCTCAAGTTCTCAGAGAGGTCCTCAAGATGAGAGACATTCTTGCAAACCCAGATGATGTAGTGTTTATTCTAAGTTAAATATTGAATAGTTTTAGTTTGTCAGCTCTTACAAGCAATAGTCCTTTGATAGTTGATTTTTCATTAGAAAACATTAAACATACATTGCTACTCATGCATTTTTTTTGAAATAACTAAAAGTTTTGAAAAGCGCTTGCACAAGGGTGTGCTCATTTCTTTGAAGGAGGTTATGGAGAAGGCTTATTTAATATAATATTGGCAGAATTTCCAGAGTTCCAAGACTCAGAATTTAATGTGGCACTGTTCTCCATGGCGATCAAGCACAGGGGTAGGAGGACTGCATTAATGGAGTTTTGAAGGTTTTTGTGATGAGATTCTGGGATTCTTGTGCACTTCCCTAAGGAGCACATGTCCCCAATTAGTAGCCAGATGTTACCCACCATTCTGTTTGGTACCTACTTAAGGGATTGAAGATCAGTTCCCAAGAAGGAACCTAATGAAATCTTTCTTGCAGACTGTAAAATGCCTAATTGTTTATTGGAACACAGTGGACTTGAAATGTCAAATTTGTATCGGGTGACACGAAAAAAATTTGTTATGGCAAGAACAGTTGTTCAACCTAGAATTGAAGGTATCAATCAGCTTTGATTTAGGATGGGTCTGACCTTGAATTGATTCCTATCAAAGTAAATGGAAGACAAATGGAGAAAGGAGGTTTTTAGTTAAATCCACGCTATCTCACAGTGTTGTCCCATCCAACACCACTTTTCACACTGGAAAATGAGACAGAGATATATCCTCAACATAATACATCCCTGTAGGGTTTTTACAAGTCATCTCGCAACTTTGGTACTCAATGTGAAGCAGAGGGTTCCAAGTTCCAACAAAATTATAGAAGATGACAGTGATCGAGTCTTTGGGAAAAATACAACACTGGCTATTTCTGAGAGATTACTCACAGGTTCCAACTCTGGTGTACCTGGATATGTTTCTGAAGTTGTGCCACATGTTGTAGAACCACTCTATACGGTGGCTTTATCAAATGCCAAGAATGCCAAAGAAAGAGTTCTTTGTTGAGATTCTACCAGACAATCTTCATCGCAGAAAATTGACAATGTGAGGTATGCGGATGATAACTCAAAAAGGAGAAGGTATGTGCTAGTAGTAATCTGTCTCATCCTTAGCGAATGTGGAAGTTGGAAAGTGTTCATGAACTTTTGAAGCGAGAATATCAGTTGTGGTGTGTTTCCATTTAGTTTTTTAGCATGGATGGATGCATTGATCTTTTAGTTTTCCATAAAAGGGAAGGGGACGAGGTGTTCAAAAAATCTGGTGGCGATGAATCTTCCTCCGAACAGCGTGTTAGCTACAACCATATCAGGTTCATCAAAGGAGAGTAATGAGGGAAGTCATCTTTTGAGAGATGGATCTGGTTTATTTAAGCTGACTTAGACATACCTACGTGAACACTAAAAGGATTAAATGTGCTTACTACTGCTTCGGTATGGTGTACTACAGTGGATGGAAAGAACTTGTAGATGAATGGGTGAAGAATGCTGGTAATGTCACTGTAGCTGCAGTTGCAGGTATGGTATTTCACCCGAGCATTTACTGAAGTTTGTCCTATGTTTTGCTAACAGGGCTTTTGTTTTTAAATACTTTTTCCATATGCATCATTTTGCATGTTGCAGGTACCTTGCCAGATTCTGTTTCACCTGCAACTACAGATGATGAAAATGAACTCCCTTCACCCCCACTTGATGATGGGGATTTTCTGGCAAGCCACATGAATTCGATAGAGATATCTCAGGTAATCTTCAAAATTCAAATATGTGTGCAGTTTGGTCTCTTCCTCAATATGCTTGAAGGTGAGATATCATTTTGTTATGGAAGAAATTGGGTTTCTTCCATGACCAAATGATATCTCAGCTTCAAACACATTGAGGAAGAGGCCAAACTTGAATATGAAATGGAGGAGAATAATGTTCATCTTTATAAGAAATTGGTGTGTGATTGCAGGTTGTAATTGGTATCTATACTTTGCTTATGAGCTTGTCGTGAATGACTGGTTTTGTGCTTGTTGTATGTGCTTGGAAATAAAGATCTTCGATGGCATGGATGACGATGGGAGTAAGTTAATCTTGCTTCCCTGCTTGATACTTTATGTTGTTGGATTTCATAATACACACTCTGTTCAGTGTTTTGTGCCTAGAGAATTGTTGTTTTGCTCCTAATGGCACTAGTCTTATTAAGTTATTTGTTATTATTTCTAAATTGTGATCATGAATGACATTGTTTTCTGTAATCGATGTAGACCCTCGTGCTGCTGAAAATACTGAGAACGATGAATACGATGCTAATGGAAAACAAAGTACAGTAGAACAACCCAATAAAATAAAGCAATCAAATCACAAGAGTCCCAATAAAACAAAGCAATCAGCTCACCAGAGTAATCTGAAAAGGGATAGCAGTTCTTGTGTCGAGCAAGAGACAAACAAAGAGGGGGACAATTGAAAAGGAATGCTCAAAGTCAGGCTGGCAGGGATGTCAGGGCCATAGGATGAGCAGCTCAAGTTGTATAATTGCCAGTTCTGGCCCTGGAAGATCTCCGATAAGCTCAGAATGTAATGGATATCAAGAGAATGTGCAGCAACACCCCAATTTGAACAGGAATCAGATCAAGCCTGACTCCTTTTCTCTCCAAAATGTAAGCAAACTAGAATGTAAAAGCTAAATTGAAGATAAATGTGGATAATCCACTGTCGACAAAACATTCTTTTCTTTTTGGTCTTATGTAACTTATAATTTCTATCTATTTTGAATAATACTATTGATCTACAACCTCTTTTAAAAAATACGAGGGAAAAAATTTCTGTATCCGCTAGCAATGTTGGATGGAGCTTGTACCAGGAAAATTTACATTGCTTATCTGGAGCTATTTGTAATATAGCAACATGTATTTACACTTAGATTTGTATATTTAATTTTGTACTGCAGAAATCAAAATCCCCAGAGGATGCATCTGTTAAAGTGAAGCTTGTAGCAACAAAAAGAAGGCTTCGGGAAGGATATCAACAAGTAGAAAATGTTTTGTATTCTGTTGTTGGATTGTATTTACTAATTTTATTTTCAAATTTGTTCCTGCTATATTTTAAATCATAAAGTGGATATTAGCTCATAAACTTGGTAACTAATGGAGTAATGTTGTTTTTTGCAGCCAAGAAGTAGCGTATGGTTCAAGACTTCAAGTAATTAAATTGCAAGACCTACCTAAGAAGGGCCCTAAACTTGGTAGACTAGTGTCACAACACCGAAGATAGTGACACCATATTGTAAGGTCAAGTAGTCAAGAGGCAGCCTCATGTGTGTGAAAAGCTCTAATGATGAGAAGTAACCAGCCTATGTGCTGGCATGATTTTCTTTGTATAGTTTCTGGTCGATCTAGTTCTATTGGAAAATTAATTCTATATTGGCTAGAACTATGACATTTCAGAAGCTCAGAGATTGAGAGGACAAAACTTAGTTTTGTTTGGGATTATTTCCTCTCCCATTTTTGTTGATTTGAGGTCTCTGTCCTAGGTGGCTAGCCTGAGAGTATGGCACATCATAAAGTAAGGAAGCAAAAAAGTCATTTCATATTTTGATGTGCTGTTTTTATCCACACAGATGAAATTGGCAGCCTTGGCAGGGATTTTGGATCTCCTTAGTTTCAATTCGTGACAAGCTGTAGACGTTTCCAAACTTTTTAATAAAAATTGGAGGTCATATTTACAGTGTACACTGACTCTAATGTATGACATGCAAATCCAGATGAGGTAGTGTTTCTAGGTTTGCGAGAATGTGTTTGATCCTAAAGACCTCTCTGAGAACCTGGGATCATTTCTCAATCTCTTGTGAAGGCTTCGGCTTCATCATCGTTGTAATTGCTAAGCCTCTTCCCAGTGCTGTTGTTTACCCTGTCATTGTCTTTATCATGACAGCCCTTGATACCCTCCTCCTCATCATCAATAATGTCATCATGGGGTTCAGCTGAAGTAACAACATCACAGTCACAACACTCAAGAAACCTAGGTGCATACAACATCTTTTCAATCCTATCTCTCCTCCTCCCGAATTCATTTGGACAAGCGGAGGCTGCAACCAGTATTTAATATTCAATCAGACTCCATATATTGGTCCCTAAGCCTTTGATTTTTTTTTTGTACTTCTCCAAAGGTCCCATTTTTAGCCCCCTGAAATCCTGATCATATTCCACAGGCCCTTGATCCATCAAGAAAACTTAAAATCTGCAACAAACAAAATTACTTATTAGATCAGGCCATGGATATGAATGGATGGAGCCCTTGTTTCATGATCAAATGCAGCTTCTCAAACCACAATAATTATTAGATTAGGCCATGGATATGAATGGATGGAGCCCTTGTTTCATTATCAAATGCAGCTTCTCAAACCACTTAACTTGTTTTTTACCCAAACCCAAAATCTCTAGAAAACCCAAAATTGTGACTTGAATCCTTAGTCACTGCATTTTGGGAATTTCAAGCTTGAAATTCCCAAAATTTGCCAAATTTCAGCTCTAGCCAAACTCTAAGTTGAATTTCAAACTTCAATTCAAACGTCAACCTTCTACTTAGGATTTGAACTTGTGACTTTCAAAGAGGATGCACATGTTCTTAATTGTTAAGCCCATGTGGACATTGACGACTTAAAATGATGTTATATAGAGAAGAATCCTAACACCATTAAAACCATTCATTCATTTATTCCAAAAATTTATGTAGTACAAACACAACACTTGATCAGGCACTACATCATTAACTCATTTGAGATTTCCCTTCATTTCTGTGCGTTATCTTATAATGTACCTTCAATCGATGATTGTAAATATACACTACATTAACGGTAACATCACATGGTTTGTCATTTTAAATGCCATACATATTCAATGAAGAGTGTTGCTTTAGGTATAGAAAAGTGTCCCATGGTCATTCATTTTCGGATTCTCAGTAATTGCTCCTATCAAGCAGCCTCTAAATATTACCAATTTCAATTACACAAAGCAAGGCAGCATCTCAGAATTATTTTTTGGGCCTGCCCCAAATCAAGCAAGGTCCAGCAGAGTGCCCTGTATAAATCCTATATGAGCACAGAGATTCTGGAATGGGAGTTTCAGCCTCAATTTATCATAGAGGCACCTGAGAGATTAATCTACCTGCTGTTTAAGAGGAGTCATGACAATTTGGAAATAATGGAGAAAGCGTCAGTTATAAGTACCAGTTATAAGCTTCAGTTGTGAGAGTCAGTTGTAGGCGTGTTAAGAGTCAGTTCTTAGTTAAGAGTCTAGTTGTCTTTAGTTTGCATGTAGCAGACTCGGGAGAGTATTTTCCTATATAAAGATGTAATCCGTCTTCATTGAATAATACAGAAGTGAGCATAGCCTCATATTGACATTCATGGGCTAACTCTCAGTTTGTCTTTTAGTGTTGTTTCAAGGGATTCATCAATTGTTTTGGAATGACTGTATTGAGAGGCCATAATCTGTCAAGGCATGTTGCAGGTTTGTGTTTATTTCCCACAGGTTTGATTGTCTTATTCTTTCTTCTCTTATTATTTTTGTTATTATTGAAATAAAACCCAAGAAGATAACCTGGACTAAGAAATCTCTCAGCGACCTATTTCTACAGTATCCTTTATACTATTGTGTTCGAGAGAATGATTTTGCATTACTGGTAGAAATTACAAAAACGTCCATGGCACATTGTCAGAAGAGAAACTTTATATTGCCTGCTCATCGAGAGGCTTAGTCGATAAAGAGATTTTTGGGTAGAATTATTTTAACAAGGAACGGTAGACATCTATGTTCAAAAGTGGATGTGAAAATAAGGCCAATTTGAATACTTGGCAGTAAGGATGTTCCCCTGTTTCGTTCGGATAGATATCTACATGGACTGTTTCCGATAGATATCTACATGGACTGTTTTGTAAATGTTCTGATTGTTAGAATAAAGCTTACTTTAGTAAGAGATAATTGTTGTAACTGTGAGTTTCAACCATTACTGTTGTAACTGTGAGTTTCTAGGTTTACTATTATTAGCTAATCAGATCCACTTAAGTCAGTGATCTGCATGCTATATATGTAACCTCCATTTGTTTGTTAAGCAATGAAAAACGTTTTGTGTTGTGTGAATTAATTCTTCCAATTTTAACTTGGTATCAGAGCGGGAGTAATGTTGAACGCTATGTGCAAGAGTGCGTGAGCAGTCTAAGCGTGAGAGCTAGGAGATCGCAGAGCAGGTCACTCTTTCCGTTGTTGTTGAATGACGTTGATGTTGTGCCACCGTGTGCCATCTCATACCATTTGAGGCTGTAGTTGATTGTCGTCGCTGGGGTTAACCATTGCTGAGTTGCTGCATGGAGTCTAGAGCATGAGGTTGGAGCGAATGTGCTAATCGTGAGGTTGTTGGTGCGTGGTGCAAATAGTAAGTTTTTTTTATGGAATGATTTGGTGCATGTAAAACATAAGTTTTGTTTTATGTTGGAGCGTTGAAAGAGGAAGCGTGAGTTTTATGAGTCATTCAAGATTTGCATGCATGCATATGTGGAGCATTGAATAAGATTTGCATGCATGCATAGGTGGAGCATTGAATAAGATTTGCATGCGTTGGATTGTTTGAGAGTGAGGTATAAAATTTTCTTTTAAATAAAAAAGGGGATATTTTGAATATTAAAGTGAATGCATGTGGATAAAGTAAATGCATGTGTATAAGTGAAGTTA
>ML776772.1:2387972-2399840 GCA_009831015.1 Picea engelmannii
TCAGCTCAAATTGGAAAATTTGAGAGAATTAGGATTTAAAGGGGAAAAAGGTAGGATTATTGTTAAAGGGGAAAATGTATCTTCTCTATCGGTTTAATTAACGGGATTTCTGATGCTACTTAATAAACCCAGTGCAGTGTAAATATTTAGTTGTAATAAGCAGTTCTTTGAGCTTACAGTATGTGAAATGTGATCTGATTTTATTCTGCGCTCAGATTTGGCAGGTCTCATGCAAGTTATTGTGCCCGGTAATGACTCTTTCCTATTAGCTAAAGATGTTGTTCCCCATCTGATATGAACCAGAGATGGTCGGGTGATCTGCGCTTTTGCACAATATAATGTATATGCTATAAGAGACCAAATTCAGAGCTGCAAGAAACCCAACAATCTAATCTGTAAATTTTGAAAACCCATACATTCCAATGATTTGATGAATGAAAAAAGCAATTACCCTTTAATTAGTACTATTCAGAGATTACAAAAAATAAAAAATCATGGGCAATGGGAAATGAGTAATCAAAACAAGCTTGACAGCGCAGGTTTCCTGTTTTTTGTTGGGCCATACTCCTATGTATATCTGATTTGCTTCGATATAAAACCGTAACCAACTGCTAACTCCCAGGACCAGCCTTACCATGTTCTAGAATTTTAGCACAGACAAGAAAATCCCTTACCTTGCTGTTGTCCTGCCTTGCAAGATAACATAAGCATTCCATTTATTTGAGCTGAATTGACTCCAATTGAAAGGATGTTAATGCTAATATTCTGGGGATCAAATTCTTGTCTTCAACTATCTGACTGAAGGAGCTCCTTTCCTGACATAAATTACAGAGCTCTACGAGGGCCGCCTCTATCTCTTCGCCATCGCCTCCTCTGGACGAAACCAATGTCTCTGCTGCATTTTCTAATCTGAATATGATTCCCCAACCGACTACATAACTTTCAAAATTTGCAGTCAAAGCATTTACGTATATGGCATTTATGGCATTTATGAAACTATAATTTTAAAAATTTGCAATGAATGCACACGGAAGCATAGATAAATCTATAAAATAAAAGTAATCGGGCTGTCAAATTCCAAACGCTCCGGTGTATATATGGCATTTATCAAACTATAATGAAAGCATTTATCAAAGTAGTAAGAATTGGTCTGGGAAGAAGCGAAGCCGGCAATAAGACTTCAAACTTCTCAGCCAATCAAATTGTGACAAATTCATAAATTTTTTAATAAAAAAATTATGTATATAAAGTTTCTAAGTTAAACATTAGCATTTTTTCAAAAATTTGGAAATCAATCTTCAACTAATTGAAAGTCAACAATGAACTCATCCCTATAGTCCCTGCCCTTGGCCTTCGGGCAGGGACTAATAAGGTCAACTAATTCTATAAGTATACGAGAGTGTGAGAGATGAGGGAAATGAGAGGAGACCCATAGTAAGCTGCATATTTGATCGAGTTTCAGTGTTGGTGAATGTTTTTCATTGTTGGTGATTGATGTTCCATTGGCTTTGTTTCGTTGGAGTAAGATAAAAGGTAGTGGCCTGTACACTTTTGTTGCGTGTAGGTTGAAGCGACGTCTTTAGAAGGCATATTTACATGCTGCCTGTAGCAAAAGTCGTGGGTATAATTAGAGCAAAGACTGTCCATTCCAAGCTGTGAGGTCGAAGGCGCAACCATTCCATGCAGTTTTTAGCATGAGAAGTCACACTCCAGACTTGTGCATTAGTGCGTTCCTTTTCATCAAACCGAGATAGAGTCCGAGGTCGTAGCTTCTGGTGCATTAAAAAAGAAAGAAATAGAGGATCAAATTGAAAGTGATATGAGCGCTGGATCGAATGCCAAATTTTGGGATCGCAGGTCTGTAGGCATTAATACGGAATCACTGAGTCGCAGATTGTGGCCAAAGATGAATTAAACCCAGATTGTGGTCGCAGCTAGTCAAGTTTAGCAGAGAAGAAGGGAATCGGACTTCAATCCCGTGGTCGCTGGTTATAAAAATGCAGAATAGCGTTGAAGAAATATCCCCTGCAGCGATTTAAGTAAATCGTGGGGAGATGGATTGTGGTTACAATTTGTTGATAGAATTTTCGGGTTGCTGGCAGAATAAGCGAAAAGAAAAAAAAATTCTTGCATTCAGAATCGCACAAGGAGACTGATCGTGGCTCGGTGGGCGTTGTTCCAATTCACAACCACATCATTGGTTCGTAGGTCGAATAGTAGCTTGGTGTTTACACAGAAAACAAATTGTGGTCTAAATTGAAGGAGAAGGATAAGATCAGGACAAAGAGCGCATTTGGATGGGTGAGAAAATAGCAGAATTTGGCGAAGACAGAATGGATGAGAGTGCAGATTGTTTCCTTGTCTAAACAAATCACAAAAAAAGAAGAAGAATGCGACATGAGGAAGGTAAGAACGCAAACTGCATTTGGTAATAAAACAAGTGAAATATGGAGAATTATGTTCCAGTATTGCAGAGTTGTTGTTACTCCAGAAATTAAAAAAAAAAATTGTTTAGATATAGATATTATGTTCGAGTACTGCACGATTGTTTTTGTTTTTGTTGTTGCTGTGTGTCGTCTTCATTTTTGTCGTTCTAGATGTTGTTCTAGAGAAGCAAAGATGGTTGCAAGAAGAATTTGTATACTGTTGTAGAGGTTGTATACAAGTCTCTATCTTTAGAAAAGAAGAAGAAGATCAAATGTTAGGTGGATGAACGCCATTTCCGTCACCAATTGCAATTATTCTGGATTGTTTTAGCCCTGACATAATCTCAGGCTCGTCTCAGACGTAGATTGTGTATGCTAAAAAAACCTCATACCTATTTCTGACTTTGAATATTCAGTCATTACGTGCTGCACAAGTTTTTGAGATATCACTTACCACATGACAGATCCACTCTCTCGTGGTCTTGGAGTTTCAATGTGCCACATGACAGATCCACTCTCTGATGGTCTTGGAGTATTTAAAAAAAAATGGTGGCATTAATAGAAACAAGGTTCTCTTTTGCAGTGCAGAGACTGGGATCATCCTTTGTGCAACAGCTGGAACGAGACTTGATAATGTAAAACGACCGGTTCGATATAAAACAAATTCCAGATGTTTAAAGAATAACGTAGAGTGTTAACAAAATTCATGAAGTGATAAGTCCAAGTATGACCTGCCTCCCATGTTGACAATAAAGCTCACTGTCCAGCTCCTGAATTTGATGAATTGCATGCCAACCAAAGTAAAATGATGAGTATCTCTTGTTTTTTTTTTGGCTATTTATTTCACATAAAAAGAATCCATGTAGAAACAAAGGAGTAAAGGGAGAAGTTCTATAACTAAAAAGAAAGTGGTCTTTGTTTTGTATTAAATTGCATAGTGATGTAATTGGGCTTTGTAAAGCCATGTTAAGTCAAAGCTTAAGAGAAAGTAAGACAAACCAAAGTTGGACTCAAAGTCCAATTAAAGTGGAAGGTTGAGAGTATGTAGCCTAAGCCAAAGTGAATGTCAAACGTAAATTAAAGCCATTAGAAAGTTTGAATAGTGATGTGAGGAGTCAAAGTTGGGAATACTTTTATTGATGTAATAAGTCAAAGGTCATGTTTGAGGGAAAATGAACTGAGTAAAATCTAAGATTTATGAAGAAGTTTTTGATATTTAATTTGTTGTATGAATAAGGGTGTATGATCAATGTTACCCAATACCTTAACAAATTATGTTAAGTCATGTTACTAGAGAGTACGAATTGAAGTCAAGAAGTCAATGTTGAAGTTAAAATAAGGTGGAAAGCAATTATTGATGTAAAAAGACAAAGTGACGAGTCAAGTCAAAGATTAAGTGTCAAGTGTACATGTGATTAAAGATTTTGGTCATAATTAAGTCTTATCAAAGTTGAAAGTCAATATTGTCAAGTCAAGTAAATTGTTAGAGATTGTCATGTCATGACCATATAGCAATGTAAGTCTCCTTTAAAGAATTGAGTTTTTATTGTAGTGGCATTAAGTTTTGGCCAACTATTGTCACAAGTTTGAGTCTATGTAGGAACTGGCCATTCCAACATTAGACAATGTTTGCAGGAATCATTGAGTACCAGACAAAATATGATGAAGACATGAAGAATATCATAATGAAGATCTCAAGCAAGCTGATGATAGTAAAAGCAGATTTTGACAAGACAATGCAGTGGAAAGAATATTGGTGTAAAGGAAAGGATGCAGAGTTCATAAAGGTGACTTAAGGGAAAAGAGGATTTGTGGAGAATATTGGTGTAAAGGAAAGGATGCAGAGTTCATAAAGGTGACTTAAGGGAAAAGAGGATTTGTGGCAGAAACCCTACAACAAGAGAAGTTGTAACATAAGACAATTTCCAATTAAGGTTTGGTAGAAGTTGTTGAGACAACTCCACAATCGCGATGTGAGTATAATTGTTTAGAGAAAAGAACAAGTGAAGCTCTTGAAAGGAAGTGAGAAAGTGTAGAAACCTACAACTATGGCAACTAAGGAGTAGAGTAAGCTCAGAAGGTTCTAGCGGAAGGAACTAGCAATACCAAAAAGCCAAGTTCAAGTAAGAAGCTTGGTGAGGTATTGTGTAGCAGGGTGAAACAAATTTTGTTGTGCCTCTAACTCCATCATATTTCAACATATATTTTTTTGCCCCTATTTCAACATAACACTTGTTCAAGTCATATTCTCCTCATGTTTCTGTTGGAGAAATAATGGAGAAACTATTAGTTAGCCTGTTCCAATTGTGTTTGTATTTAAGACTTAGATCCTCTTTCCTAGGAGTTTGTTCTAACTTCCTACCTGATGTATTTCTTTATATTCATAACTGATTAATATGAAGTGTGCTGCATTGCTTAGGCTGCCTCCAAATATAACCTGCCTCACCTGTGAGGAGCTAGTCTCATTTCCATTTTTTAAGTTGGTATCAGAGCCTCGTCAGAGGCTGAGTAAAGGAGTTTGGTGTAAGAGCCGCATCGTGGAGATTTCTCCTGCGTGGAGGAGATCCGATCGCTGTTGGAGTATTGTGTGCCTGCGTGGAGGAGATCTGATCGCTGCTACTGGCCTGGGAATCTCGAAACAAGAGTCACTGGATAAAGAGGATCGCTGATGCTAGAGGAGCCCCGGACGTGTGGAGGGGTTTGATGATGACCTGAGAGTGCGCCAGTGATTCAGCGTGAAGGAATCTGCTGAGATAGCCACTCAGTTCCCGATCCACTGTCGTGTTGACCCGGGAGCCTGTATTCTTTTTGTCTTTTGCGATTTCTACAGCGTGTCCGCTAGAGATTAAGTAGCTGTCATTCGCTGGAAGATGTGACATATGAGCTGTGTGAGGATCTGTTGTTGTAGATCCGCTGTCAAGGAGTCGACCATAGTGAAATCGACGACTGCAGACCTGTTTGGAGCTGCCACATAAAAATAGAGAGCCGCAACATTGCAGCCCGCTTTGGAGGAGAAGGCATTAAGCTTCCGTAGTAGGAGAATCCATTGAAGGCTGGTGGGCAGAATGCGATTCGCCATCTAGTGCCACATGTAGAGGGGTCTTGGCTTCCATATCGAATGAGTGAGGTTTAGTTGCAGGCGAGGGAGCCGGTCAAATATTGTTGTTGTAATTGTTATTTTTATATGGGATGCCGCGTCAGGTACAAGATTCAATTATGGCGCCTTCTATCTGAAAACGACCATTAACCTGCGATTCCGCTTATGGACGACATCTGACTATGAAAACGTAAATCTTTGAGGTGGTTCGAAGTTCGAGTCTCCAAGATTTCTTTCCGAAAAGGACTGTAACTGTCCTAGACGTAGGAGATTGGATTGCAATTAGCTGTCGTATTTCTGAGATAACAGTGAGAGCCATTTGAAGATAACCGCCTGTGTGGTGATTTGAGTGAGTGTGTTGCCGCCAATTTGTAGCAAAGAAGGAACTGCGACCTATGTATTGAAGTCATTGTTGCATATTGTCCGTATTGTGCCTGCAGAGAAGAAATTGCCCGATTATCTCCTGTGAGGCTCGCTGCGTAGAGCGTGACACGTTGCTTTGGTGAGAGTCTCCTGAAAGTTGATATAGTTGCCATTGGAGAGTTTTTTGTTAAACCAGCTGCGTGGAGCGTGAGACGCTGCTTTGGTCACTAGAGAAAGAGCGCCCTCTGTGGAACGTTGGGTGAAGAAGGATTGATGTTGCACCAATAAGGATGCAAAGTCCAAGAGGTAGGCACTGCCACTGGTCCACCCAGTTCCACTTTAAGGGTAGATTTGATACGTAGGGACTCCCCGCTCAATCCGTTCGTGGAAGCTCGCAACCTTTCAAACGCTGAACGACTCCGCCGAGCTATTCAACGAAGTCACAACAAGCTACGCATATTCCAAAATGCCGGTGTTCGCCATTCGACAACGAGTTACTACAGTCCATTTAACTATCAGAACTATGATTTTTCATGCAGCTAGGGATAGGATGGCGGGTTCCATTAAATTTGCATTCCATTCTCGACACTGGCAACGATTTGATCTGGACGCAATGCAAAATCTTGTGAAAGAAAGGACTCATGCAATTCACATTGTTGAGTTTTCAATAAGAAAGGTTTAAGCATGAAGTTAATTTCTTTTTATCATTTAAACTTAAACCATAAACAATTATGTTGAAGCAACCAAGATCACAAGAAGAAACATCATGCACAAGAACACAAGAAGTATCTAACAAGAACACAAGAAGTATCTTGGGAAACCCTTTTCAACAAGGGAAGAAAACCCAGCCAAATCCTTTGCTATATTCTTCTAGAGAAAGACCTTCACCACCAAGAAAATCTAGCACACAAGAGGGTGCTTGCAAAGCCTAGAAGACTAGCACCCAAAAGAGATGCACACTTTTCCCAAGAAAATGTATATGTTGAAATTTCCAAACTCATACAAAATATATGATTCCTCAATGAGGAATTTACCTTTACTTATATTAGACTTGACTCAACAAAAGTGTCTATGGGCACAACAAAGCCAACCTCTCTATCTTATAAAATAATTAATGTTAACCAAATTAATTATCTTTTACATTAATTATCAATTACATTAATGTGGGACCGATCTATACCTTCTACATTACAATTAGGGTTACAGGTAGGTCTGACTCTTGAACAATATAGCAAGGGATCTCATACACCCACTAGTGCTCAACCACTAGGGGCACATCCATAGGGATGTTCATATCTCTGGCTCACTGCATTACACAGAATAATCACTTCTCACTAGTGCTCAGCCACTAGGATCATGTTCACCTGTGCTCGTTCACAGGTACATCCACTCAACATATCTTCTTTCCCACTGCATTACACAAGAGAGTCATCTGGAGTTTCACTATAAACTCTCTGCTCAGAGGAGACTAATGCATCATCTTTATCTCTGTCTCATGACGATGCACCCAACACTTTGGGATTTGACACGTTCACCTTCTACTCAACCACATGCACGTCCAATTCTATAGATATCCTTTCTCACTGCATTACACTGGAGAATCATCTGGAGTTCTTCTCAACTCTCTGTAAGGAGGAGGCCATCCCTACGTTCCAGCTTTGTCTCAGATATGAACCACACACCCCTCTCAGGGGCTCTCTCTCTC
This sequence comes from Picea engelmannii, assembly GCA_009831015.1. NCBI lineage: Eukaryota > Viridiplantae > Streptophyta > Pinopsida > Pinales > Pinaceae > Picea > Picea engelmannii. Next base: position 2,395,564 of record ML776772.1, read on the forward strand.
AGGTCGACTCAATCAATCTGTGTCCTGGAGAATGTCTCATGCAACTGTAATCAACAACACACATGAGGATCCATTCCATTCTATAATCCCTCGCATTCATCGTTGTTTGTTGAAGAGGATGTGACGATTAGTCCTTGATCGCTGCTAAGGAGAGATCGTTGCATGGAGGTGTTATAGCGAAGTGAGGTGTACGTGTCCATTCCATCGGACTCACACAACCTCCAATCTAAGAAAGAGAAGGAAGAAAATAAAAGAATAATGCACCATGGATAAGCAAAGGAAAATTAGACAACTTCGGATAGAGATGAAACAGATGAGGAGAAAGAATCAGCAGGAAGAGTCATTGTATTTTGTAGATCAGTATGATGTGTTTCTAGTTGCAGATGAAGAACACATGCTTGAGGATCATAATGCAGTGTTGGACCAGATCAATGAATAATTTGATGAAATAGTGATGCCAAATCTGCCATTCTTCTCAGGTATAGATTATGAACCTTGGGCAACTGAAATGAAAAACTTACTATTGTTAGTATATTTATTGCATTATGATCATGAAGGTTGTGTCAATTTCTATGATAAGAGAAGAGGTGAAATAACATTACAACTTATTATATCAGTGGTGGATGAAAACATTTTATCTAGTTTTTTGCGTGAATTTGGTGAAATACCTAGTGCAAATATATTTTGGGATATTCTTGAAGTGAAGAAGTGGAGTGAGAATGTTGAATTTGATGAAGGTATTGTTGTTGAAAATGGTGATTGTGTTGACAGTCTCGTAACTGGAACAGAGACTGAAAATGACATTATTGAAGTTGTAATGATTAATGAAGAAAGTATGTTTGTAGCTGACAATACAATAGCATTTAGTGATTTGGTGAATTCAACTAAGATTGATAATGGAGATGAATGTATAACTGCTAATGAACCCCTGGGTGAATCTTTGGCAAATTTAGTTAAATATGACGATGAAAACTTTTCAAGTGAGTGTTGGTTCCATATGTTGCAGGAGAAGAAACTCATAGATGATTTGTTAAGTGGAAAAGTAACCCTACTTACAGACTAGGTGGATGAAACTGCAATAGGGAAGAACGACAAGGAAATGAAAGCTCTCTTAAAAGAGAAAAATGAAAAAAACCAGTATGGTTCTTCCTATGATTTTTCATATGATTGTAACAATGTTTTTGAGTGTGCAGGTTTACAAGACAACAGTTCATTTTCAGTAGTGACTGATTATGAAGAAAACATGGAAGAAAATGAAGAAATTGAGGAAGAAAAATATTGAGTCAATTTTTATGGTGTGGAGCTCGGAAGAAATCAAGTATTATTATGAATTGATGTTGCAACAGTCCGTTGAGAAGGACATTGATGATTGTATCTAAAAAGGGCAACAACCCACTTATGAGAAGTTGGAAGAATTTGCAAGCATTAAAGACAAACGTTTCCAAGAACCTGCAGAGGTGTTTAGGACAAAGAACAATATTTCGCTGCCAAGTTCCAAAATGAAGAAGAACAAAGCCAAGATGAAAGTAAAGCAGAACAGAGTCAAGATGAAACATATTTGGAGAAGCAAGACAAGGAAGAAGCTCCATCTCCATCACTATCTACAACAAGAAAGGTCAGTATGAAATTGTTAGAGTCAAGTTGTAAGCATAGCTGAGACTAAGACCAACAAACATGTTACTTATGTTAGACTTTGGTATTGTAGACAATCCATTTCTCCATTAAGGGGGAGTGTTGGAGAAATAATGAAGAAACTATTTATTAGGAAGTTTGGATTGTGTTTGTATTTAGGACTTAGATCTTATTTCCTAGGAGTTTGTTCTAACTCCATACCTGATGTATTTCTTTATATCGATGATTGATTAATATGAAGTGTGCGACATTGCTTAGGCTACCTCCAGGCATAGCCTGCCTCACCTATGAGGAGCTGGTCTCATTTTCATTTTCTAAGTGTTTCCACTTAGCCATTATGTGTTCACCTTTTATTAATTTCATTTGGAATATTTACATCATTAAACTTAGCCCCAACTTAGACGGAAGTAAAAAAACACAAAGCTTTTGCAAAGTACACATTCACTAGTAGAGGCTTGTTGACCCCGCTAGGAATTTACATACCACATATTTCTACATGTATACAATAATTATATTTGTGGTACATGTTGATGAAAGTGGTAATTTCTAACAACACTCAATCACTCTCTTGGGCTAAGCTAGAGGTATAGTGGGATTATTAGTCAATTATGAAAAAATAGAATTCCTTTTTGCATTTAATCAATTTTTTAAAATTTAATTTAATTTAATTAATTTTTTTTCTTCTATTTTATATATTTTCATGGGCTTTTCTATTTTAAAGAAAATCTGAAAATGCAAATAATAAAACAAAATGACATGTAAATAGCCTATAAAAACTAAACATAAATGTAAATAAAAATAACATAAAAACTGTTGTTAATGTTTTTTTTTTAATAATTTTCATAATCACTAAAAAATAAATATTAAACATTGTAAAAAAAACCTAAACAACCAGATTAAAAAAAACTCTATTAGTATAGAGTTCTCAAAGCCCTAAAAAGGAAGGAAAGAAATCAACAACTAATTTAAATGTCCAACATATGACCAAGAACTCCAAATTTGAAAGAAATCAACAACTAATTTAAATGTCCAACATATGACCAAGAACTCCAAATTTTATTTAAAAAATAATAATACTTGAAATTACTATAAGGAAGTAAATGCTACTAGCATCTTCAAACACTAAACTTGAATACTTGGGCTTTTCTTGAAGTTTTAGAGAACACACCAAAATGATAATAAATTAATTTGACTTCAAAGAATCACGAGTGACTCTAGGATCAACATATGGGCTCTATAATCATTTTGTCTAATTATACATAGACAAAAATATAACAAAGCCATCAACAACAACACCAAATTAGAAGATCATATACCTGTGTATTAATAAAGAAAGATTTTACCCACACAAAGCTTGGACCAATAAGTGTTCCTGCTATCGCCATCAAACTCTCAAAACTATGAAAAGGATGGTTATGAAAATCAGAAAGCTAATACCGAAATCCACAAAGCTTCAACAATTAAATAAAATAATTACTCTTTTAAATATTTAAAAATAAATGAAGTATTAAAAAATATAATACTTATCAAAATTCATTACTTAAGAGAAACTCTAATTAAAAAAAGAAGACGCCACCTATCATATCTTGACATATCTAACTCGTATGAATTTCCAACTCTCAAGAGCTTGTTAAATTCTTATGACTTCCCTTTATAACCAATTATAGCTACCAAATAAATTCCCACCTTTTTTATTACCTCAAGAGCTTGTTAAATCCTTATGACTTCCCTTTATAACAAATTATAGCTACCAAATAAATTCCCACCTTTTTTATTACCTCTTTTAAATAAATCAAGATGGATTTATAATTGTAAACATAAATATTAAGTAAATTCTACAACTTTAAAATAGTATATATGACTAGCACAGCAATAAAATAGTTGGTGAACGCCGAAAGGTTAAGAAGATGAAACGAATTCTTGAAAGAATATATTAAATTTTATTATCTATTAATAAATAAACTGTTGGGCTTCATTTATCTGGTGTTAATATTTTAATTTATGTTAATCACTTACGTGGCAATCAGTTAGCTATCAAAGTGATTTTTAAATATGATTAGGTAAATGTAAAAAAGTAAACACATAAACTGATGTCTTTATAATAGCTAGGAAGTTAATGATTGAAATCACAGCCATTTATTTTGTGTGACTACTAAGAATATTCCAACCATATTTAATCCTGTCCATAGAAAGCTTATTAAGCACTAAACCTCTATTAAATCTGCCCATTATCAATAGGTGTACGCCTTTCGGCGTAAAAATGAAAAATGTTTTTTTTTTTTTTTTTTTTTAATGATGATAGAAAAATAAAAAAAATCACCATAAATTTATCTTAATTTTGATTTTTTTAAATGTCAAAATTTAATTAAAATTAATTTATAATTTATAATAATTTTGTGAACAATTATTCAATATACATATATCTATTAAAATTCTTTATGAGTTTCCTAATGTCATGGACACCATTCCTATTGTCTCTATAAAGGAAAAAGTTTTTTCTTTAGATTGTTGGTTGTGGAGCCTGATTATCTTCCTGATTCAGAGGTCCTTGCTTTCAGCCGTGTTTATACCCCATGAAGTATTTACACCCTAGAAGTATGTACACTCTTCCACGCGGGGGAGTGCAGAGGGGGGGTACCCCCTCT
>ML776772.1:2403718-2432171 GCA_009831015.1 Picea engelmannii
TGGGGGGTCCATCCCCTTGACTAGGGGGTCTGGGGGCAAGTGGACCCCTAGCGAGGGTTCGAGGGCAAAGCCCCCAAAGAAAAAATTTCCTTGTAAAAGTATATTGTAATTTCATTGTAAATCTGGACCGTTCATTATAAGGTTGCAGATCTAACGGTAGAGATTATGTTAGGGTTTTTTGCCCTAGAAGGCAACCCTCTTTTATGAGGGAAATGTATTGCGTCTATGGATGATTGTGAATATTGTATTCTGAGAGAGGAGACTGTGAGAGAAAGAAGAGGAAGTTACAGCGGGTTTTGCTGTAGGTTGTATCCCTTCATTTGCTGGATAATAATAAAGGAAGGACCTGGCAATTTCTCTGGTGGACGTAGCCCACACTGGGTGAACCACGTAAATCTGTGTCTCTCTTGTATTGTGTGTCTTCTGTGTTTTGTTTTTGCATTTGTTTTATTTTATTGCTCCGCGGTCTTGTTTTTCTAACATAGATGACATAGATTTCGGGGTTAAGCGACTTGCAAATGGGAAAGCTAAGAACATTGAAGGCTACCAAGTTGAAATTTTTAAAATTGGAGGGCCTATCCTTATCCCTCACATACACAAGCTCTTCAATTTAGCAGTCAAGCAGGGTTTCCCTAAACTCTGGATGCAAAGCTTCATTGTTCCTATTTTTAAACATTCCCTTTAATTATATGACCATTATGATTAGCCCGATTTTAGCCAAGCTTTATGGAATTATTTTGGAAAAGAAGATTAGCCTTTGGCTAGAAAGTCACGTTAAAAGAACTAAAGGCCAAGTTGGGTTTATGAGATATCATTCAACTGTAGACCATCTTGTTACCTTTAGGATCACTGCGGAGGAGTTCTGCAATACTAAAACCAATTTTTTTGCTGTTTTGTTGACTTTAGAAAAGTTTTTGACATGGTTCCTAGGAAAAATCTTTGGAATAGGTTGGAAGAGATAAAAGTGCCTCTCCAGTTGAGGGTTGCTGCAATAAGGATGCATGATAACGTTATTGCCAAGTTTAAAAACACTAAGGGTTGGTCAAAAGAGATTAACTACAATATTGGAGTCAAACAAGGTTGTCCCTTGTCCCCTACCCTTTTTGGCATATACATTGACAAGTTAGAAGATTGCTTGGAAAAATAGGTTGTGTCGGCCCTACTCTCACTGGTATAGTCATCAATCTTCTTCTTTATTTCGATGATATCGTTCTTATAGCAAGGAGTCCCCATGATCTTGAAAACCAACTAAGAATCCTCAAGGATTTTTGCTCCAATATGAGTATCACTGTTAATACTGATAAGACTAAGGTCATGATTATTAAATCCAATAAGATCCCTTATGATATCTTCGTATATGACAAAAACAACTTGGAGGAAGTGACTTCATACAAATATCTTAGAATTGATATTCACCACAAGCTCAATTGGAATTATAGCATTGAGAAAACGATTATTTGGGGATGGAAAGCTTATTATGGGTTTGAAAACAATTATCTTTGGAGTTGGGATAAGAATAAACTCCTCTTTGAGACTCTTGTTACACCTGTCATTCTTTATGGATGTGGAGTCTGGGGATGTATTATCTCTCGTGAATCTTGGAGAAAGATAGAGCAAATACAAAAGAATTTTATAACCTATAATCTCAAAATTAAAGGATGTACGCCCTATCCCATCCTCTTCTTAGAAACAAGCCTCTCCCCCATTGAGAGCATGGTTATGACTAGATACCTAATGTATAAGAACACATTAAACAACATGGAAGACAAGAAGATTCCTAAAATTGCTTCAAAATCGAGTCATAACCACCATCGACTCAAGCGAGGATGGCATAAAGATGCCCGGTCTTGGCTAAACTATTGGGAAATCATGGAAGACACCATTTTGCAGAATAAAGATACTATTAAAAAAATGTCAAATTAAAATTTAAGGAGAAAATGTGGTGTGATAAAGAGTTTGAGGAAAAAATAAAATTAAGGTATTATAAGGATGTAATCAACCCTAATCTAGAAGATCAAAATTATCTATCTGTTTTGCCAAGTGTAAAGAAAAAAAAAAACATTGCTAAGATAAGAACAAATTCTCACGAGCTCCATAGTGAAACTGGGCGTTCGTCAATTCCCAAAACACCATGGGATGAAAGAGTGTATCACCTTTGGGACACTAAGAAGGTTGAAGATGAAAATCACTTTCTCTTAGATTGTCGAGCCTATACCCATATTAGATCTCATTTTCAAAATATGTGTCACACTACCAACCTTCCTAACCTCTTAACTCAACAAAAGTATGGTGATCTTGGAAAACTTTTCTTAATGCTTTTAGAGCACAAAAACAAAATTCTAAAGAATCACAAGTAATCACCCTCTTAAGATATGATACACTAATCCAGTCTTAATGGACGTTAATCATCATCATCATATAAGTAAATATTTAATAAATATAAATGCTTTTAGTAGACTTTTTAAAATTTATTTATTTTTATTATTTTACTTGATTCTAATTTTGGAGGCAACTTTCCATTTTAATTTGGTTTAGTTAGATTCTCTGGTTGGACAATGTATCATTCTAAATGCCAATTTGAATTGGAATGGAGGGAATAGAATGCTATTTTAGCTAATAGCAATTAGTAATTGTTGTTTTCTAATATATCAATATGAAAGTTATTGTTTTGGTTGTATCTTAAATTAAGTAAATTTAATTAGGATATAAATAATGGTGGGTCATATGCACCATGTAGGTAGTCAATCATTCAAGAAACTCTTTAAAAAACATTTTTTCATTAAAAACACTTTTCCATTGCATTATTTTAAGACAGTTATTGGATAATTACATGGTTTTATAAATGTAAAACTACTATTTATGTATTTATATATGTCGACACAGTTTCCAGCTCAGGTTGCATTTGGATTTGTGTCGTCAAGTTTCAAATATCTATTGGATCTGTGTGTTTCCGAAGCAACACAAATCAGAGGTGGTGCTCCCACGTTTGTAGTTTTTCCTTAATAGGCATGTGTTTTATTATCAATGGTATTTTAAATTCCCAGTTGAATGGAGGGAACGAAATGTTGTTTTAGGCATATAAATAAAGTGATCGCTTCTTTTTAAATATACCAATATGAGACTTTTTGTTTTTGGCCCGACCCCAAATTAAGCAAGTCCAACCAGAGTAGACAGCAACATAAAAGTGAAATACTACTATTTATGTCTGCCATTCGTCATAGTTTCCAAATCAGGCTACATTTGGATTTGAGTGTCGTTACAGTTTCATACTTCTATTTTTCTTGGATTTGTGTGTTTCCCAAGTAACACAAATCGGAGGCGGTTCTCCAGTTTTTGCTTAATAGGCACATGTTTTGTTGCATGTTTGTCATACGTAGGTTTCAAGATTAAATGAATGAATCGCTTTCATGGTCCTGTAGAATTATTCTATATATAGCGTCATATTAAGTTGTCAATGCTCATGCATATATTACCCTATAAAGGAATAGTTATGTGGAAAATTTCAGCTATTGTGTCCATTATTCTATTATGATCAACCATCATCATTTCCAATCCAATCCTAACATCCAATGTGCTTATTATCCACACTTGTTTTTTCAACAGTTTTCAATTTTCATAAGTAGGAGAGGGTTAAAAACAACTTTACACCTTCTTATTGTGTTATCTAGGAAAATTTAGGGGACATAAGGCAGTTTGAGCAGTTGCATTTGATCAAGAAACAAAGTGCCATCCATGAGCAGTTGCATTTGATCAAGAAACAAGGTGCCATCCATTCATATCCATGGCTTGATCTAATAAGCAGTGTGTGGTGCCATCCATTCATATCCATGGCTTGATCTAATAAGCAGTGTGTGGTTTGTTGTTGATTTTAAGCTTCTTGATTGATCAAGGGCTTGTGTGGAATAGACCAAGGTTTCAGGTGGGCTAAAAATGAGGTCTGTTGAGAATTGGAGAAAGTTTTTCAAAGGTGCAAGGACTGATATATGCAGTCTGATTGAATATGCAATCATGGTTACAACCTCTATTTTCCATGAGAAAGAGAGACATGACTGCACACATATTGTATGCATCTAGGTTTCTCAAGTGACGTGATTGTGATTTTGTTACTTTTGTTGAACCCCATGATGAAATGATTGATGATAAGGATGACGAGAAGGGTATCAAGGGTTGCCATGAAAAATAAAATAACTATGTAAACAACAACATTGGTGAGACAGATGGGAATAGGGTCAACAATTATAGTTATGATGAGGTTGAAGTCCTCACCAAGGAAATTGAGGAAGAACCCCGAGTTCTTAGAGAGGTCCTTAGGATCAAAGACATTCTTGCAAATGCGACCGCGGTAGTGTTTCTTCTAAGTTAAATATTGAATAGTTTTAGTTTATCAGCTCTTGCAAGCAATAGTCCTTTGATGGGTGGTTTTTTATTAGAAAAAATTAAACATACATTGCTACTCATGCATTTTTTTTAAATAACAATTTTTGAAAAACGTTTGCAAAGGGTGTGCTCATTTCTCTCAATAATCAATCCCCCTTCCTGTTGTATTTTGATAGTCAGCTGCAAAAGTGTTTGAGAAAATTGGAATTGATGCAACTCACAATGAAAGTTGGAATTGATGCAACTCACAAAGGAAGCCCTAAAGACATGTTTTTTTCAGTGTCAAAATGTCTTCCACTGCAAAATTAAACAGAGTTCCCTAGTTTTTGTAAAGTAGAGTTTGGAGGTGTTTAAATAGAGTTCACTCTTTTGTGTAAAATATAGTTTGGAGGTGTTCTTTCACATGTGATGTGAGGTCAAACACCCTTCTTCCAACTTGTTCAATAAAAAACATGCTGTGCAATGTTTTATTTGACCTAGGCAACTAAGATTGGGAAACAACTTAATCTATTGCAGGAGCACAACTCAAAGAAAATCTGGTCCACAATGAAGAGGATTCCTCCAGGTTTAATGTTGGAAGCATGAATAATCTAATAGTGAATTCCAACAATTGGTTATGCAGAAATGTAGTTTTAGTCACATCGGTAGTTTCTTTTATTCACTTTCATAATGGGAACTTATCCTAACATAAGTGAAATAGAGAGCATTTAAGGCTTTGGTTCTGGTGTATTTAAGTTGACTTAGACCTACTTACGTGAACACTAAAAGAATTAAATGTTCTTATTACTGCATCGATATGGTGTACTACAATGGTTGGAAAGAACTTGTAGATGAATTGGTGAAGACTACTGGTAATGTCGCTGTAGCTACAGTTGCAGGTATGGTGTTGCACTCAAGCAGTTACTGAAGTTTGTCCTATGTTTTACTACACGGGATTTTGTTTTTAAATACTTTTATCATATGCATCACTTTGCATGTCACCTGGTTCAAATTCGAAATCGAGTTCGAAAACCTTGAAGTTTGAAAAAAATCCGTCCATGAAAATTTCTAGGATAAAATTCGATAGACTACAAAATTTTAAAATTTTAAAATATTTGAATAGAGTAACGATAAAAATGAAAAACATATGTAATTAAACACATAGTAGAAATGAAAATAACATGCTAACATGATTGAAGAGATATTTCAAAAACACATCATCTTCTTCAAAATTTAAAAACTTGTTCAAGAAACATAACATTAAAAACATGAACATAAGATTAAAAAGTTTTGCACAATTGAGCATCCAAAAAGAAAACTGAACGGGAACACAAGTTTTATTCTTGATGTTCCCGTGGACTACTTGTTACGTCAAAAATCTCTATATCATCAAGAGCACTTGGAATAGTGAAACCACCAGAAGAATGATCACCATTGGATTCAGGACTAGCTCTATCACTCTCAATGTCAAGATCATCTTGATCTCCTAATGCATCTGGAATGGGATTGAAACATGGGGTAAAAAAAATTGGATGAGTCTTTAGCCACTTTTTAAGGCCAACTACAATCTAATTTTCCAGATAACAACCTGTTTATTTTCTTGGAGTGAATATGGTCGAAGGTACTCCAATTTCTTTCACACACTAATGCACTTGATCCCTGGCTCAAGATACCAATTGCAAACTTTTGCATTTTTGGGGCCCCTGATCCATAAAAATCTCACCATACTGATGGAACACTTATGACCCTATCATATGACGTTGCTTTAGTTCCAAATATCCCTTCTTCTAGCTTGTATAACCCGAGCTGGAATTGTTGTAGGGTAAATGATCCTTGCAGGAGTTACCTCCCTTAGGCTCCTCCTAGAACTAAGACATAATAGAGATATAAACTAAATATTTTCCTAGATCTAAATTATACACTAAAGGAACCTATGAGTTGATGGAATGAAAGGTTTACTCGGTGATTTGACGGTTGTCCCTGCACACTCCTTAGTTGTTAGCTTTCTCAAAGATATCCTTCGCTCTTGCCAACATGGATCAACATGCATAAAGACACAAAGAAACCTTTCACAAGATCAAGTGATTCATGTATAAATGGATAATAGATCTAGTGACATAATATAATAATATCAATTCCTTACAAAGATTATAACAATTACATACAATCAAGTAAGGAGGAAAATCTTGTACATCTTCTATTAATGAAACAAATGGATTACAACTTACAATCAAGGAAGTTATGAAGTTGATGCATTCCCAAGGTCCTTTCCCAAGGTCCTTTCCCAAGCTCTGTGATCAAACCGCTAGTATAAGTTTGCTTTCTCCTTTCTCCCCCTTTTCCCATGAGAAACCCTCAATATATAGGATAATAGAGTTAAGATCAAAGGTTAATCTAGATAGGGTCTAGATGCCCAAGATAACAAGCTTATCGAGGTTGAACCACATAAAATACGAGGTTTAATCTCATATCATGGAAACTAATCCTAAATAGGGAGTAACAAACCCAGTCGTGCCATGCATTCTTGCAGGGGGCGACCAGTTACCCTTTGAAAGAGGACAAGGAGCGACCAACAATTTTGGTCACAGGTTGTAAAGGGACAACCAACGACCAGGCAAAAAGTGACTGCAAACTCAGGGTAAAAGTGGTATAATTTAGTGTTTTAGACTACTAACCCCCAAATGATGCCCATTAAGTGATCAAGTGGCAAAAAACTGTATAACAACGATATAACCAAAGCTACAATTGATGGATCTGGATTTAGCTTGTCAATAGCCTCATAAAGTCCACTCATGACTTCTTCATCTTGATGTCTAGATACCCCAAATAATCGAGGGTTCAAATAGCATGTTGTTGCGTGTAAATGACTATGCATCATCTTCCATTTTTGATCAATTACCTCTCAAATCTCCCGGTAATCAACTTCCATATTATCAAAAGCACTTGCAATGGCTTCCTTGCAATGGTCCATGCCCTCATAAACAAAACCCATACAAGGTTTGTCACTCTCAACCATCTAAACCATATCAACAATTGGACCACACATTTTTAACACTTTTTCAACATTTTTCCAAAAGATGTTGCTTAGCATTATTTCTTCTACATTCTTTCCATTTTCTTCTCTTGAAAGGTGAGATCTCTCCCACTCAACATTGCAGAAAATAGATCTTAAGATTGTTTTTCTTCAACAACTCTTTTCAGAGTAATGTAAAATGTGGCAAACCTGGTCTCACAAGGCCTCAACAAATCTCTAGTTTCATTTCTTATATATATGCTCAATGTGAGATGATGGTTAATGACAAAGTTTATAGCTGCTCTTGCTCTTCGAATTGTCTCATTTATCTAGGGAAATTTGGCTAAATCATGTAGGAATAGATCCAAGCAATGAGCTGCACAAGGGGTCCAATAAATGGTCTTATGCTTCTCCATAAACATCTTTCCTGCACCGACACAATTTGAGGCATTATCTGTGACAACGTGGACAACATTTTCCTCGCTAACCTCTTGAATTGCTTCATCCAAAATTCTGAAAATATATTCAGCTGTCTTCACTTGATCCATTGTATTAATTGCATTAAGAAAAAGCTCAACAATTGCATCATCAACTTATTGCTTCTCTACAAGTTTCCGGAATGCATTTAATATTGATGCCCCACACGTTTTTGTTTGGGTGGAACTTGATCCATTGAATTTTGAGGTGAAAGAAGGATTCCAAGGTGAAGAAGACATACCAATCTCCCTCTGAATTCGTTGGCTCTTCATTTATTTTCTTCCCTTTTCTGCTTTTGATTTATCGTAGTCTCGTTGAACTGCATCTTTCTGCGCATCAAATATTGCTGGGCATACTTCCACGCCACCTCCATTTCCATTAGAGATACTAAGTAGGTGATTCACTACTCTAGTTAAGGAGTAATTTAATCTTGCTTCCTTCTTGATATTTTATGTTGTTGGATTTCATAATACATGCTCTGTTTTGTGCCTAGAGAAATGTTGTTTTACTCCTGATGGAACTAGTCTTATTAAGTTCTTTGTTATTATTTCTGAATTGTGATCATGATTGACATTGTTTTCTGTAATCGATGTAGACCCTCGTGTTGCTGAAAAGACTAAGAACGATGATTACGATGCTGATGGAAAACAAAGTAAAGTAGAACAACCCAATAAAATAAAGCAATCAACTCACCAGAGTAATCTGAAAAGGGATAGCAATTCTTGTGCCGAGAAAGAGACAAAGAAAGAGAGGGGACAATTGAAAAGGAATGCTCAAAGTCAGGCTGGAAGGGATTGTAAGGGCCATAGGATGAGCAGCTGAAGTCGTATAATTGCCAGTTGTGGCGGAGATCTCCAATAAGCTCAGAATGTAAAGGATATTGAGAGAGAGTGCAACAACACCCCAATTTGAACAGGAATCAGACCAAGCCTGACACCTTTTCTCTCCAAAATGTAGGCAAACTAGAATGTAAAAGCTAAATTGAAGAAAAATGTTGATAATCCACTGTCCACAAAACATCTTTTTCTTTTTTGTCTTATGTAACTTATAATTTCTGTCTATTTTGAAAAATACTATTGATCTACAACGTCTTTTAAAAAATATAACAAGGTCAAAAAATTTCTGTATCCGCTAGCAATGTTGGATGGAGTTTGTACCAGGAAAATTTACATTGCTTATTTGTAGCTATTTGTAATATGGCAACATGTTTTTACACTTAGATTTTTATATTTGTACTGCAGAAATCAAAATCCCCAGACGATGCATCTATTAAAGTGAAGCTTGCAGCAACAAAAAGAAGGCTTCGGGAAGGATATCAACAAATATAAAATGGTTTGTATTCTGTTGTTGGATTGTATTTTTATTTTCAAATTTGTTCCCGCCGCTATAGTATAAATTATGAAGTGGATATTAGCTCATAAACTTGGTAACCAATGGAGTAATGTTGTTTTTTTGCAGCCAAGAAGGAGCGTATGGTTCAAGTAATTAAATTGCAAGACCCACCTAAGCAGGACCCTAAACTGTTTCATTGTAGGCCAGTGTCACAACCCCAAATATAGTGACACCATATTGTAAGGTCAAGTAGTCAAGAGGCAGCCCCACGTGAGTGAAAAGCTCTGATTATGAGAAAGTAACCAGCCTATGTGCTGGCCGACTTTCTTTGTATAGTTTCTGGTCGATATAGATCTATTGGAAAATTAATTCTACATTGGCTAGAACTCTGACATTTCAGAAGCTCAGAGATTGAGAGGACAAAGCTAAGTTTTGTTTGGGATTCTTTCCTCTCCCATTTTTGTTGATTTGAGATCTCTGTCCTACGTGGCTAGCCTGAGAGTATGGCACATCATAAAGTAAGGAAGCAGAAAATTCATTTCATATTTTGATATGTTGTTTGTATCCACACAGATGAAATTGACAGCTTTGGCTGGGATTTTGGATTTCCTTAGTTTCAAGGTTTCATTGCTTGACAACTGTAGATGTTTCCAAACTAACTTTCTAATAAAAATTGAGTTAAAATCCATGAGAGCAGAGGCACACAGGAATAACACACACAATAATTGATTGTATTGCACACACACATACGTACATATATAGTTGGACTCAGATCCAACTGATTCCATATTTGGAGGGAGTGGTTGAGAAGATATCTCAACAGCTCAACAAACCCAACCCAATCTACTAACAATTTACTAAAGTAAGCTTATTCTAACACCCTCTCTTAATGCTTACTTTACAAATTACAACACAACACAAAAGATTACAATACTAGAACTTTCATCTGTTTGTTGTCTGTCTGATCTGGTCTTCCTCAGCATTGAAACTCACTCTGCAATCACCCGGTTTCCGCTCTTTCTTCTCCACACATTCAAGCTTCCCACTGACACATTTAAAGTCAAAACGCTTCTGATCATCTTTGACACTCTTTGTAAAACTGACGCTTCTCAACCTCCCGAAGGACAGTCTCAATACTGAACCATTTTATGGATACAACTTCCATTTGTGAAATTCCCCCGAAGAGCAAATTTCGACAGTAAGATAGGACAGTGATMTAGGTACAAAATGTTTTCAGCAGTCGATTTCACAACTGACCTCTTAACACAAAATAACCTGTACTAATTCTCCCGGAGCACGACGGGTCACATCAGCTTATAACAAACTTAGACATAGTTAAATGAGTAATATGTTCTCACGCCGTGGAGAATCACTAATTTAAAATTATCCTAATATGTTATGTATTTGGTTCTTTAAAATATAATTTTACAAATAAAATACAGTGCTACTACATCAATCTTACACAACACGTTGCATTGAAATCTAACACCACAATTCGAACTACAAAGGCTCCAAACAATGTTGTAATGAATCTTCCATGCTCTGTGCAAGTGAAATATTTCCTCCTCTTAGATCATCTTCCGGCATCTCTTAAGATGAGTATCTCGCCCATATATATTTTGACCAACGAATTTCATGGTGATATCGCTACTTGAACTTCTGGCATAACCGATTGAATTCCAATGTGTAATAGAACAACCAGAAGCTTGCTTTGAAACGTTGCAGGTTTGAGCAGAAGTTGAATCTATTGAAAATCTGTAATTGAACGCTCTTGCCACAATATCCAGAGAGGACGCAACAACCACACATATAAATGACAAGCCCTTATTATCTTTCCAGTACAACTCCGTCCTTCCTTTGCTCGACCAATGGACAATTTCTTCTCGTAGATCAATGATCTTTCTCGGTGCGTTGAAAAGAGCATGGTCTTTAAATCGTTTTTCCCAACTGGTGATGCTTGAATACATGGAGGTCAACACATCATTCATTATTCTCAGATCCGGAAAAAATGAATGTGAATTTCATTGATAACTTCTCATTGGCATATAATTTCAGCGATTCCTTCTCTCACGAACACAGTCTTCTCTTTAATTTTCTGGCGACTCCAAATATGATTAACCCTTCACGGAGATCCCTTGCTTTCGTCTTGCACACGGTGATTAATCGCCCAGCATTGACCCTGTCACAAACAAACCAACAACACTCCAATTTCTGAAGTGGCAGTAGCTGCTGATCTAATCAGACGGAACTCTAGCAATAATGAATGGCAGCGTTGGATGACAGCTTACACAGTAGCACAACCTCACGACTTACACACAGTAGCACAACCACTCTCAGCAGCTAACAACACACAGAAAATTTAGAAATTCAAACAACAATATATATCTACTCTCCTACATATGTACAAAGAATATAAGCGATTACAACTCTCACATTCTCCTGGCCTTCCCGTGAGAGAATCAAGCCAGACCAGGCTCTGATACCAAGTTAAAATCCATGAGAGCAGAGGCACACACGAATAACACACACAATAATTGATTGTATTGCACACACACATACTTACATATATAGTTGGACTCAGATCCAACCGATTCCATATTTGGAGGGAGTGGTTGAGAAGATATCTCAACAACTCAACAAACCCAACCCAATCTACTAACAATTTACTAAAGTAAGCTTATTCTAACAAATTGGAGGTCATATTTACAGTGTATGACATGCAAATTGAGGTAGTATTTCTAGGTTTGCGAGGATGCCTTTGATCCTAGAGACTTCTCTGAGAACCTGGGATCCTTTTTCAATGTCTTTTGAGGGTTTCTGCTTTGTCATAGCTGTAATTGCTAACCCTCTTCCTAGTGTTGTTGTTTATCCCGTCATTGTCTTTATCATGACATCCTTTGATAAACTCCTCCTACTCATCATTATCAATTATGTCATCATGGGGTTCAGCTGAAGTAACAACATCATAGTCACAACACTTAAGAAACTCAGATGCATACATCATCTTTTCAATCCAATCTCTCCTCCTCCCGAATTCATTTTCGGAAGCATAGGCTCCACCAGGGTTTCATATTCAATCAGACTCCATATATCGGTCCCTAAACCTTTGAATTTTTTTCTCTATTTCTCCATGGACTCCATTTTTAGCCCCCCAAACCTTGATCATATTCCACATGTCCTTGATTAATCAAGAAACTTAAAATCTGCCATAAACACCATTACTTATTAGCTTAGGCCATGGATATGAATGGATGGAGCCCTTGTTTCTTACCAAATGCCGCTTCTCAAACCTTTGAGCATGCTTTTTTTTTACCCAAAATCTATGGAAAACCCAAAATTGTGACTTGAATCCTTAGTCACTGCATTTTGGGAATTTCAAGCTTGAAATTTGAAATTTGTTAAACTTTAAGTCTAGCCAAATTTTAAGCCAAACTCTATACTGAATGGTAAGTTGAATTTCAAATTTCAAGTCAAACGTCAAGTTTTTACCTAGGATTTAAACTTGTTATCTTCAAGGAAGAAACACATGTTCTTAACAATTAGGCCCATATGCTCATTGACAGCCTAAAATGATATTATATAGAAAAAACTCCTAACAAAGTTATAGCCATTTATTCATTTATTCCAAAAAATTATGTAGTACAAACATAACAATAAAACACTTTATCAGGCATTGCATCATACACTTGATGAGGCACTGCACCATTAACTAATGTGAGATTTCCCTTCATTTTTGTGCATTAATCTACCTACTGTCTCAGAGGAGTCATGACATTCATGAGCTAACTCTCATTTTTAGTCTTTTAGTGTTGTTTCAAGGGATTCATCAATTGTTTTGAAATGACTATTGAGAGGCCATAATCTGTTAAGGCATGCGCAGACTTGTGTTTCTTTCCCACAGGTTTGATTGTCTTATTTCTTTCTTCTACATGGACTGTTTGATTGTCTTATTCTTTCTTGCTGGTTAAAATTACAAAAAGGTCCATGGCAAATTGTCACAAAACTGTAGATTGACTGTTCATCCAGAGGCTTATTCGATAAAGAGATTTTTGGGTAGAAATATTTTAGAAAAGAATTGTAGACTTCGATTTCCAGAAGTGGATGCGAAAATAAGGCCAATTTGAATCCTTGGCTGTAAGGATGTTCCTCTTTTTCCTTAGGATAGATATCTACATGGACTATTTTATAAATTATAAATGTTATGATACTGCAGATTTGATTTGTGGATACATATTGATTTGAATTTAGGGTATTCTTGAACAACATTAATTTTGTTTTTTTTGTGTGAAAAGTATAAATACAAGTTAGAAATAAGCTCAAATAAAATATATCATTTTATTATCATAAAATAAAATCATTGTGACAATAATTTAAATTTTTTTTTTTTTTATTATTGGAGTGGAATTTCAATATTTTTTTAAACTACATTGATCTTATCTTAAAGTGATATTAAAGAAAATACTTAAAGAAAGGAAATTCATTTTCATTTTTAAGTAGCTTTTATCTATATTTTTTCATTTTGGAAAGGTATTTTATGTGATTTTAAAGGAGATGTATATAGCATTAAATGTATATGTAATAGGGGTTAGAAATAAGTTTAGATAAAATATATCATTTTTTTTAACAAAAACTGAGAAATTTTATAATAAAAAATGTGATGTCGAGAACATGAAGAAGATACAAAATCTTGAAAATTTTGGTCAACTCGGAGTTTCAAATAGACAACTACTACACACTATTGATGATTTTTTCAAATACTCAAATGAAATCTTCACATAGAACAACCTTATTGAATACACTCAGAAAAAGACTCGGAGGATAAACGTGAAGAGACATTGCATCTAAATTAACTTGTCGGGGAAGAGCTCATCTTTTTGCTTACTTCGTGTTACCATTGGTTGTGGTGTTACATGTACTTTATTCTTCTTTCCAACTACAGTCCAAACTTAGTTTGTAGACGTTGGACCATTTGTACTGTACTTTCTTCTTCTTTCCGACTATGGTCCAAAATTCGTTTGCAGACGTTGGACCATTTGTAATGTCTATGATACCTGGTTTTCTTGATATGAAGTTTCTTGTTTTTCTTGATCCGAAACCTCAACAACATCAACTTGATTTGCCCAGATTGTTGATGGTTGAGGGGATTGTTGTATCCAAAGTCCCTTATCTGAGCCTTAAAGGGTAGATGCCTCTTTCTTCAACTTCTTAGTGGAGTTTTGGCACAAGTCTTGAGATAAAATAGTGTCTTGAATAGGAGGATTTGAATGAGGAGGCTTTTCAATGTCTTGTGGAGGCTCTTTGCATGTTTTTGAAATTACTCGGTGGTCGTCATTAGATCCAACCCACCAAGTGGATTTTCAACGCTTTTTGATCTTTTTGGACCCTTTGGGACAGTGGGAAGCAAGATGCCCTGTTTCAAAACAAGATCTGTAGCGCAAGAAGACTCTCTCATAGTCAAATTTCTGAGGCCAAGACTAATTTTTACCAATAAGAATAACTTTAATTGGGAATCCATTACTGAAGTCCATTTCCACGCAAATACGAGCATAAGTAGAGGTGTTGTGCCTCGTAATTTCATGGCTTGCGAAGTGGAACTTTCAGGGGCTGCCAACAAGGGACCAGATATTCATATTGAAAAATGAGGGCAATAAGTTAGGAATTTCTCAAAACCTATAATTAGAAAGTTGTATATCTCAGAAATACCTTTTCAATGGTATAAAGAAGGTGCAAAAGAGACACCAAAGTCAAAAGTTATAACCATTTTATGAAAGTCCATTTTTTTATGTATCAGATGAGACTGACTCCTCCAACATGTTCGGAGGAGTTAGTACTAACTCCTCTGACTTGCTATCATAGAAGTTGATAGTAACTCAAGAGTTGTGTTGGTGCTTATTCATTTAATATCTTTGAGTAAGTAGTCGTGAAAATCTTTGTTAGTGCTCCTAGCCATGATAATGAGAATCTACTTGAATTATAAGGAAAGACACTAAGACAAATAAAACCGACTGCTCTCAGATGAGGCAACACCAGGAGACAACTGAAACAATGCTTGATCTATTCGATGATTAAACGATGAAAGGTTACAACAATTTATAGGATTACATACGGTTCATGGAGATAGAACCAATACCAAGAAAATAGGATCTAGCTCCTAAATACAAACGTAATCACAACTATCTAACTAATCCGTTCTCAATTATTTCCAAGTCTCCCCTTTAATGGAGAATGGATTTACATCCACACCTAACATCTCCCTATACAACTCAAATTTTATCTTCCCAAGAGGCTTTGTAAAGATATCAACAACATTGTCACTAGTATTACAATACATTAAAGCAACATCATTAGATTGCATCTTTTCTTGAACAAAATGAAACTGAGTATCAACATTCTTTGTCCTTGAATGATAAAATGGATTATTTGCCAACTTGATTGAGCTCTGGTTATCACATTTGATTATCGTAGCTTTTCTTTGTTCTTCTCCAACATATTGAAGAAGTCTTCTGAACCAAACAACTTCACACGTTGCTGAACACAAGCTTTATATTTTTCCTCAATAGATGATAAAGATACAATAGGTTGCTTCTTACTGCTCCATGAGATAATCCCGGATCCAATGCTAAAGGCATAACCCGTAGTAGATCTGCGATCATCCAGATTGCCAACCCAATTTGAATTTGAGTAACCTTTCAGCTCAACATCAAATGAATCAATATATTTAATACCAATTGTGCCTTTGAGATACCTGAGTACCCCTTTCATTGCATTCAAATGGCTTTCTAGAGGTTTTTCCATAAATTGACTTAACACACTAACATAGTATGCTATGTCAGGTCTTGTTGTAGTGAGATAATTCAAGCTTCCCACCATCTGTCTATACATCGTACCATTTGTTGATGTTTGGACAACATCGGGAAGACATTCTCTAAAGATAATAATTAATAATATAATTATTATTGAATATTAAATATAGTATATAATAAGTAAATCATAATAATAAATAGTTATTGATTATTCAAGGGACGCATCCTTTCATGGATGGTCACCTTATGTTCCCTATATATGGAACACTCATTGTTGTAATAATATATCGAATATATCTCATATCTCATATAAGGAAAACCAACATGGTATCAAAGCAGGACTGGGCTTGACTCCCTCACGGGAGGGCCCAACAAAATGAGAGATAACTTCTGTCTTTTTTTTTTTTGGTGAAGATTTCTACATGGTTGTGTTGTGTTTTCATGACAAAGATAATGGAGTGCAATTTAAATTGTTCTCTTATAGTCGAAATACCCATCATAAATTGCTTTAATTATCCGTAGTTGAGCCTGAAGATATCACTGTGGATTGTGGACGTAGAAGCTACCCTCTAGTGTGGGAATGAGAAGAAACATCTGCCATGATGGACAATCCATAGTCCACACATGCCTTGCAAATTTTCTCTACAGTCGCCGTAAGGTCGGGATTGGAAAGATCAATGCAAGAAAGATTCAAAGGCTCAGAATAATCTACAATAGGCATTGTGAATATTTGTTTTTGCCTTCTATCCTTGTTTCTTCTGATCTCTTCAAAAGATACTGCTTGGACACAGATACTGATAGATAACTACTCGCCTCTTCTCTGCTATCAATTAGTGCGAAAGAAAACCTGCAATTGCCGATTATCTTTGACCTCACATGCCTTATTTTTTTCCCACTAATTGCACTGTCGAATAATAATCGTGCATAACGTGCCTGATTTCTTGAACAATAACATGCCCGCCACACTTAAATTTCGTTGTAATCATGGCTTTGATTGATGTGATTTTCTGGGTTTGATATTAAGGTGTCTACAAGGAGTTGAAATGGATACCAACATTTATGCTCCGATCTTCTTGAATCAAACCATAGAAGAAACACCCATGGGATAATAATAAAAATGGTCATATTGATATTCCTGAATATATGGTATTTCGGAAAGTAAATGGGCTAGCATTAAGGGATTCTAACCTCGAGATCTGTCTTAAACATCATAGGGTTTACCAGAAGTCCTAATATAGATCTCGTTCATGAAAACATAAAGTCGCAATATGGTGATGAGCCTTCTGAAGGATGCACTCACAGCCAAAGGGATCAGCCGTATCCTTGTGCCTGGAATCCTATTTCTCCTAGGTATTTCGATTAGGGTATCTCCGATTAGATGGAGGCGATTTTGGTCTTATCTATGGAGTTGAGTCAGATCAAAATCCATTTGGCGATGGTACAATTTTTTAAAGAGAGAGAACAGTAATGTCTTGCACAAAGATCAATCACTTGATTTAAGAAGAATTCATGGGAAAGGTTTAGCTGACAAGATTTACAAAACGTGCTTGGCTTGATTTGCATCAACACAAGTGACATCTCGCATGTTGGATTCAATTCCATCAATTTTTCATTAAAATATATGCATGAGAATTTATGGAAAAGCACAATCGGATAACCTTATCATGGCATGAGCTTCAATCGGTATGATGAAATGGAAATGAATTGTAGATTGTTCAGTTACAGTGCCGAGAATGTAACTTCTACATTACTGAATGCACAAAGGACATTGATTGAACCCTTGGGAATCAAGGGGACGAAGGGTATTGCGGTTGTTTTTGTGAATGAGCTAGATGGTTATGAGGGTGAGATGCTTCTCAGTACATCGTATAAAACCGAAATATACAGTGATGAACAGTCCCCTGATATAGTTGCTTTGCGTGTAAAGCATTGTTAAAAAAATAAAAATAAAAAATAAAAATGGAACATTTGTTGGGTACAGTGAGTCTTCGAAGGCATACCGTATATACATCCCTGGTCAGAGACAGATTGAGGTAAGCATAGATTTTGCCTTTGAGGAGGAGGTATCCTTCATGAGATCTAGAGGGTCTCACATGGATATTGATAGTGAGAAAGAAGAAGAGATGGTTCCTTCTCCCCCTCACCCTCCAACAGTTCAGAGGGAGACAGTTGAGTCTATTGATCCCATTCATCCTGTACCTCCAGTTGATGTTCCCAGAGATATTGCAGTAGGTTGGAAGAGACCTACATGGACTCGTTAGACTCTGCAGGAGGCATAAAGACATGTAGCTCCTCATGGTACCTTCCAAGAGAGAAAGAGACCTCAAAGATATCCGTGCTATGCCGCAGCTATGAGCCACATCATTGATTATGAGCCTTCATGTTATGAGGAGGCATCTAGTATGGAGAGATGCTATGATGGAGGAGTATCAGTCCATCATGAAGAATGATGTGTGGTATATTGTTCCGAGACCTGAAAGGAAGTCTGTAGTGACTTCCGAATGGATCTACAAGATCAAACATACAGTTGGCGGGAGCATCGAGAGGCACGAAACGAGATTTGTTGCTAGAGGATTCTTTGAAGTGGAGGGAATAGATTATGAGGAGACATCTCCTCCTCTTGCTCGATACACTTCTATCCGGATGATTATTTCCCCTGCAACATCCATGGGTTAGAGAGTACATCAGATGGATGTAAGGACAACCTTTCTCAATGGAGAGATTAAGGAAGAAGTATACATCAAGCAACCAGTTGCTTTCGTGATACATGAGAAGGAGTCTCATGTCTGCAGGTTCAAGATGGCCTTGTATGGAATCAAGCAACCACCTCAAGCTTGGTATGCAAGGATTGATGTACACTTGATGATTTTTGGGCTTCATCTAAGTGTTTTTGATCCCATCCTGTACTACAATATTGTTAATGGTGAGTCCCTGATTCTGGTCCTCTACGTTGATGATTTATTCCTCACTGGTACAGAGAGCCTTATTATTGAATGCAAGTATGTGTTGTCCTATGAGTTCGAGATGAAGGACCTTGGTATGATGCACTACTTCTTGGGACTAGAGGTGTGGTAGAGAACTGATGAGATCTTCCTGGGGAAGTACACAGTTGAGATATTCAAGAAGTTTGAGACACTGAACTTGAAGCTCGTGACTACACCAATGATGACGAATCTGAAGAAACTAAGTGTGTCTTCATTCGATTATGAAGAAATTGATACGACCCCGTACAGACAATTGATTGGATCATTGATGTATCTGGTTAACAACAGACTAGATATTTTCTATGCAGTGAGTGCACTTAGCCAATTTATGAACCAACCGAGATAGACACACTAGATTGTTGTGAAGCATGTGTTGAGATACTTGCGAGGCACAATTCGACATGGTCTGAGATATACTTCCAGTATTGATATAATGTGATAGGAATATATGGAATCTGATTGGGCAGGGAGCACAGTGGACATAAAGAGTACCTTGAGGTGTTGCTTCACATTGGGATCTTCCATGGTTTCTTGGTGTAGCAGGAAACGAACTTCTATGGCGTTGAGCACAATAGAAGCATAGTACATTGCATTAAGTATGACAGTCCGTGAAGCAGTGTGGCTTCACAATCTCCTTGCAGATCTATCTGAACATGTGTTGGATTCCACCATTATTCATTATGATAACCAAAGTTGCGTGAAGATCTCTGATAATCCGGTGTTTCATGAAGATCTCTGATAATCCGGTGTTTCTGGTGTTTGAGATCAAGTACCATTACATCTGAGACATGGTGCATATGAAGGAAGTATTTGCACAGTACCTTCCTACACATGAGCAAGTTGTTGATGTTCTTACCAAACCAAGACGAAGTTCAAGTACTTCTGTGATAGACTTGGTGTGGTAGAGAATGCCTCCCTTTCTGAGAGGGAGTGTTGATGTTTGTAGCTTCCTGAGACATTCTCCAGATCGTACTACTCTATGACTAAGTTGAGTTGATATGTGATGACACTTATCCGAGAAGGGATAAGTGGGGCACTTATCCGAGAAGGGATAAGTGTGGTTGGGCTTATAACCCAATGTCCCATGTGGAGAGCACATGAGGACATGTCAAGGGAGTTGACCCTTGACGTCATACACCATGGGAGTTGACCCTAGTGTTTTTAGAGGGTGTAGCCTCTAGAAGTCCACATGGAGTGCCATGTGTGACAAACTTTCTCCAGATTGTACTCCTCTATGAATTGAGTTGAGTTGATCTGTGAGGACACTTATCCGAGAAGGGATAAGTGCAATTGGGCTTATAACCCAATGTCCCTTGTGGAGAGAACATGAGGACACGTCCCATGAGGACCCCAGTGTTTCTAGAGGGTGTAGCCTCTAGAATTCCACATGGAGTGCCATGTGTGACAATCTTTCTTCAGATCGTACTCCTCTGTGAATTGAGTTGAGTTGATACGTGAGGATACTTATTTGAGAAGGAATAAGTACATTTGGGCTTATAGCCCATTGTCCCGTGTGGAGAGAACATGAGGACATGTCAAGGGAGTTGACCCTTGATGTCTCACACTATGGGGAGTTGACCCTAAGTGTTCCTAGAGGGAGTAGCCTCTAAAAGTCCACATGGGAGTGCCATGTGTGACAAATATTTTACTACTATGGTGGTTTTGTACCACTGGCAGAGACTGTGTGTCTTTGGATAGTAGTTGTGTACTACTATGGAAAGATACCTCCCTAGCTAAGAGGGAGTGTTGATGTTTCAACATCGGACATAACTTCTCCTATATTGGGCTGTAGACCAAGGGAGATAGGATACATTTATCACAAAGGTGCACTTGTGGTAAATGGGCCTAGACGTAGTCCTTCCTTGATCATGACAAGAAATAACATGGACTTGAGGTGCTTGAAGTGCTTTCCATGTGTTAGTTAGCATCAAGCCGACATTCACTCATAGGTGTGTACCTGTGGTGAAAGATCATGATGTAGTATTTGTCCTAGTCATGGTGATTTGACAAGGAATGATAAAGACTCAAGATGCTATATGATATTACATGTGAACCCAAAGTGAACCTAATCTTAGAGAGAGTTAATTGGTTCAGTCGGGAGAGAGATGTCTCCCAAGACTAACAAACAAGTGTCATGAGTCTAAGGTGAAGTTTGTATACTTCAAGGACAAGAGTGGCATGCTGCAGAATGCCTCCCTTGTTGAGAGGGAATGTTGATGTTTGGACAACATCGGGAAGACATTATCTAAAGATAATAATTAATAATATAATTATTATTGAATATTAAATATAGTATATAATAAGTAAATGATAATAATAAATAGTTATTGATTATTCAAGGGATGCATCCTTTCATGGATAGTCACTTTATGTTCCCTATATATGGAACACTCATTGTTGTAATAATATATCGAATATCTCTCATATCTCATATAAGGAAAACCAACACCATTTACCTCCTTTGAACCATCATCACAGTAAAGTTTCATGTTCTGCTGCATTGGAACAAAAATAAACTTTACACCGATCCATCTTAAACTTCTCAAGTACCTCTCTGACATATTTACCTTGAGACACAAAGGTTTGACCAACATTTCTCCAAACTTCAAGACCTAGACAATAATGTAACTCACCAAGATATTTCATTTCAAATACTTGTGACATCTGCTTCTTAATTCCATTAATCATTTTTTCTGAATTTCCTGTAATAATTAAATCATCAACATATAAGGAGATCAATATAACATGCCCCTTTTCATCAAACTTGATATACAGATTTGAATTGCTTTTGCTCCTTATAAAACCCTGCCGAAGAAAGAATGAATCTATCTTCTCATACCATGACCTAGGTGCTTGTTTCAACCCATACAACACTTTCTTTAATTTACATACTAAATGTTCCTGGCCACTTTTCACAAACCCCTCTGGTTGAGTAAGGTAAACCTCCTCCTTTAACTCCCCATTCAGAAAAACAAATTTTACATCTAATTGGTGAAGCTTCCAATGGTACTTTGTAGCTAATGCAATTAACAATCTTATGGTGTTTAGTTTAGCCACTGGTGCAAATGTTTCTACATAGTCAATACCCTCTTTCTGTGAGTACCCTTTTGCCACCAATCTAGCTTTGTATTTGTCTAAACTACCATATGCTTTAAATTTAGGTTTGTATATCCATTTACATCCAATAGACTTTTTATCTTTAGGCAATTCAGTCAATTCCCAAGTTTTGTTTTTCATTATAGAGTCATATTCTTCCTCCATTGATTTTATCCACTCTTCATGTTCATTAGCTTCATTAAAATTAATGGGTTCTATGACATTTGAAATACTACACATCAATGCATAATCTCTATACCTTTCAGGTAGACAAACCTGTCATGAAGATCTTCTCAATTGATTATCTTCTTCCCCACTTTGTGAAGATCCTTCATCACCTCTTGGTGAGCTCTGAGTGTTGGATGTGTTGGATGTATCCATGTCACTGGATGTCTCTGAGTCCTGCTGTTGGTGTTGCTCTTCTTTGACCTCTTCATCTTCAAGAAGTACATGCCATCCTTCATGACTATTGTCTTCCTTATTTGCTTCTGCCTGCTCATGGAAAATTGCATCTCTATTCGCACACACTTTGTGAGTAGATGGATCAAACAATTTATATGCTTTAAATTCTGAACATTACCCTATGAAAATACATTTAATAGCTTTCGCATCAAGTTTCTTCATGTTCTCCTTTGGAATGTGTGCAAAATCCTTACACCCAAATATCCTCAAATTATTAACTGCTGGTTTATAATTATACAAGGCTTCAAAAGGAGTTTTATGATCAAGACACCTTGTAGGACTTGTATTCTGTAAATAAACATCAGTGCTAATGGCCTTAGCCCATAAAACATTTGAGAGATTCTTACCTTTCATCATACTTCATGCACACTCTACCAGAGTTCTGTTTTTACTTTCTGCAACTCCATTCTGCTGTGGAGTGTGGGGTATTGTAAATTATTGTATTATTCCATGATCTTTGCAATAATTGATGAAGTTCCCTAATCTGTACTCTCCCCCTTGATCTGAATGAAGGGTTTTTATGGTTTTCCTGTTTGCTTCTCCACCATGTTTCTGAATTCCTTAAAGTATTAAAAATCATCACTCTTTCTCCTAAGGAAATAAACCCATGTGTATCTCGTGCAATCATCAATAAATAGTAGAAAATAATAAGCACCACCTAAAGACCTTGTTTGCATTGGTCCACAAACATCAGTATGCACAAGTTCTAATACATCTTTCTTTGTCTTATCAGAATTAGAAGGGAATTCATCTCTATGCATCTTTCCTAATGCACAACCTTCACAAGCAGCATGCTCATTTTTTAACATAGGGAGTCCTTCAACCATACTTTGTTTTTGTAATAACAAAAGATCATGATAATTAATATGACCATACCTGTGGTGCCAAAGAGTTTCTGTAGGCATAGTTGCAAAAGTAGATGAAAGTGTCATAGGCATACTTCGATTGAAAGTGTCACATGCCACCAAAGAGAATGTATAGGCATATGTCATTTAACATTGCTGGAGAAACCTGTTTTGAGCAAATATCACATTCCTTGAACTAGTCAAGAGTCCATGCGGCATTGCTCTGTGCAACTTTGTATCTAGGTTCGACAGTTTTCAAGTATAATAGCAATAATAGCAGAGTTCCACTAATTTGGCCTTTCAAGTAACACTCTAAAGCTTATCTACTCACTTGTCTCCTCTATCCCTGAACTTATCTCATTTATCTGAGTCCTTTAAAATCCTCGAATTTCATGTGTTGTCATTCTATGAATTTGATCCGGGCTCCTCTGATTTACTTCTATGTTGTTTCAGTCATCGATGCATTTTATCAAAATTCAGCGTTGTGTCGTTAGAATTAGATAGATGACGATCGTTGATTTCAGTTATCATTGATTTCAGATGGATCGTTCGGAATTTTAAATTTCACGAGATGTCTTGTGATGTATATGCAGAATCGTAAACGATGGGAATGTCACCATGTTCATGGGCCTTCAGTTTCATGGGAGGCAAGTAATAGACATCCATGGCATCTCTATTTCTTTCTCCGTCTCGAGGGTTTGCCTCTTATATTTTAATGAGCATTCTCTTAAATTTCATGAGCGTTCCCTCAAATTTAATGGGCGTCTGCACAAACTCGTATGTCCAGTCACATGGGTGGTTATAATGGGGTTCGAACCAGTAATTACCACACACCATGATGTGCTTGTATGCTGCTTGTAAACTATGTGGACAGTTAGAACCTTACTTCGGATGATGTCATAATCCAAGTATTCTGGCACAACACATCTAAATTTCGAAACAAGTTTACATGAATATAAACTCACGTCTTTAAACAATGTTTCCAGGTCTCAAGTTCTTTTCCCCAAATGAATATTCCAGGTGTTTGAAATCAGATTAAAAAGGTCGTGGGGTTTCATTGACAGAGATTGAATGAGCCTTTCGCCTGGGTACCCTACTGAACATCGTCTCTACCAGGCCTGCACGACTTTTTATTAGCTCTTTCAATTGAATCTTCGGGCATTTGGTGGACTAGTCGTGTCGGCGCATGTGCTTCCATCAACATACTTCCTTTCAACCTTGCCGATGTTCATCGGTAGACTTCCCCTTAACTTTGCCGATGTGAAAAGATGGTTCAGAACACTTCTTCTCGAAGCCTCCGATGAACTTCGACAAAGTTATTCCTAAGACCTCCGACCACGATCGACATAGTTTCCTTCAATATCGCCAATGACTTGCGGAGACGTTCCTCCCAAATCCTCTGTTGGATTCAGCGGAGTTCTTCCCATTGGCTTTGATGAACTTCGGAGATGTTTTTCGGACGTTTTGGTAGTTAAAACTTGGAAATAATGGAGTAAGTGTCAATTGTAAGCACCAGTTATAAGCTTTAGTGGTGAGAGTCAGTTGTAGGCTTGTTAAGAGTCAGTTCATAGTTAAGAGTCTAGTTGTCTTTGGTTTGCATGTAACCCACTCGGTAGAGTCTTTTCCTATATAAAGATGTAATCCATCTTTAATATAGAAGTGAGCATAGCTTCACCGTGTTGTTTGTTTCACATATTTTATCTTGGTATCAGAGCCACGAACGTGAGGTGTGGACTCCACGCAGTCTAATAGAAGGTTAGGTGTGGAAACCATGTGGAAATCGTGATTTTTTTTTGCAGCGTGAGCTTTGTGGTAGAGCGTAAGTTTTTGGAGCATACATGCATTAAAAAGGGGCCTCCTTCCATTGAGAAATCGTGAAGGATTTTTGTGGAGCGTGAGGTTTGAGCATACGTGAAGGTGAGAGATCGTGGGTTCCAGGGTTCATACTGTGAAGGTCGATTTGATCTGGTGCAGAGGTGATCCACATTTGGTTGAAATTGCATGGAAGCTTGAGGAGCGTTTATCGCTTTTTCTCGGAGGAGCGGACTAGGATCTGTGAATCACCATTTGCTGCATGAGCTTTGAGTGCAAGGGCGAGGAGGCTGAATCGTAAGGATTGTTGAAGTTTGCATGAGTTATGAGCATGAAATTTAATTAAAAGTGGATATCTTTTATATTAAAGTGCGAGGCTTAGTATTTAATAACTTTTAATAAAATTATTAAAAGTGGGTTTTTAATAAACTATTAAAGTGGGTTTTATTTTGAAGTTTGTTAAAAGTGAATTTTTTCATAGTGGATATCTTGTATAAAGAGGTGAAGAGGGAGTTATAAGTTTTTTTCTTTAACAAGTGGATATTAAAGTGCATGCATGATTTAAGCTGAGAACATAGGCAGATTTGGATCAGTGGATTCGAAGGCAGAGCGACGGACTGCTCAACACAGGAGAAAACTTGACAAAAAGTTGCATATCCTTGGTGTTTCACTTGCAGAGAATATCTTGCAGCAATGACTAATCCGCTGACAGAGACCTATCTTAACGAAGCCAACAAGTTAGATGGATTGAATTTCATTAACTGGAAATTCAAGATGCAGACGCTCATGGAAGGCTATGGTGTCTGAAACATTGCGAAGGGAACTGAATTGAAACCTGATGTGGCTGCAGGTGCGACAACAACACAAATCCAAGATTGGGAGAAGCGCGAAAACAAGGAAAAGGTATTGTTGCGCATGTTTGTTAAAGATAGCATAATTCCACATATTAGAGATGCTACAACTTCTGCTGCAACATGGACAACGCTTAAAGCATTGTATGAAACTAGCAACACAAATCGCATTTTGTTCCTGAAAAATAAATTGCTGGGCATTAAGATGGATGGAAATGAATCTATTATTTCATTTTTGGGTCGTATTAAAGAGGTGAAAGACAAGCTAGTCAATATAGGGGAAACTATTTCCAACACTGATCTGGTCACTATTACCTTAAATGGTATGCTAGAAGATTATCATATGTTCATAACAGGTCTCACAGCAAGGGAGAAACCTTCTACGTTTGAAGAACTGACATGTATTTTGTTGCAAAAGGAAGAGAGGCACGGGAATCTGAAGCCTCCGAGTAAAGATTTGGCACTGTGGTCAAATAATAGATCTGTGAGAGGGAGATCAGGAGTAAGAGGCAGAGGAGGCAGTTCATGGCAGAGAGGTGGTTCATGACAGAGAGACAGTTCATCGCAGAGAAGACAACCTCCAAATCAAGGTATGCAATCTGATAGGAATGAGTCAAAGAGTTGTTTTTATTGTGGTCGACCTGGACATATTGTTAAAGATTGTCATAAGAAGAAAAGTGATGAGGCTAGGAATAAACCAAGAACACATTCAAGTCATTATGCAGAAAAATCTTCGAATCAAGATCTCAGATTATTTATTGCTAATGATGATATTGATGAACCCCCGAATTTTGACTCACGTGATCTTAGGCTGTTTGTGTCTAATGCTGCTTTATCTACTGAAACAGATGATTCTGATGCCTGGTTTGTGGATTCCGGAGCATCAGTACATATGACTTGTAATAAAAATTGGTATGCTAATTTTAAAGAAACATAGAATGGTGCCAACGTATATCTTGGAGATGACCGCGCTCATCAGATCAAGGGATATGGAGACATTCCTGTGACATTGTTGAATGGTACTATTCGTCACATTCACAATGTGGTGTATGTGTCAGGAATAAAGAAAAATTTGATCTCTGTGTCCACCATTACAGATCAAAACTTGAAGGTTGAATTCTTCAAGAATTATTGCATAGTGAAGGATCTGCTGGACCACTTCCAAACTGTTGCAACGAGAGTCAAAGCAGGAGGTCTATACAAACTTGATGTTACCAGCAAAGCACATCATGCACTGACTTCTGCCACTATGCCAACAGAGATTCTTTGGCATCAAAGGTATGGACACATCAATCATCCTAATTTATTGTTGTTACAGAAAAAGAATATGGTTGAAGGACTTCCCATGTTAAAGAATGAGAAGGTTGTTTTTGATGGATGTGCATTAGGAAAGATGCACAGAGATGAATTCCCCTCTAATCATGATAAGAAAAAGAGAGATGTGTTAGATCTTGTGCATACTGATGTTTGTGGGCCTATGCAGACTAGGTCTTTAGGAGGTGCATTTTACTTTCTGTTATTTATTGATGATTGCACGAGATACACATGGGTTTACTTCCTTAGATGAAAAAGTGATGTTTTCGAGTACTTTAAGGAATTCAGAACCATGGTGGAAAAGCAGAAAGGAAAATCCATCAAAATCCTTCGTTCAGATCAAGGGGGAAAGTATATATCAGAGGACTTCAACAAATATTGCAAAGATAATGGAATAGTACAACAGTTTACAATACCTCACACTCCACAGCAAAACAGAGTCGCTGAAAGGAAAAACAGAACTCTGGTAGAGTGTGCACGCAGTAAGAATCTCTCAAACGCATTTTGGGCTGAAACCATAAATACTGCAGTTTATTTAAAGAATAGAAGTCCAACAAGGTGTCTTGATAATGTTACTTCTTTCAAAGCCTTGAATGGTTCCAAACCTGCAGTTCATAATTTGAAAGTATTTGGGTGTAAGGCTTTTGCTCATATTCCAAAGGAGAATAGGAGGAAATTGGATGCTAAAGACATTAAATGTATTTTCATTGGGTATTGTTTTGAATTTAAAGCATACAAATTGTTTGATCCTGCTACTCACAAAGTATTTGCAAGTACATATGTACTTTTCCATGAGCAGGAAGCATGAAATCATGACGACAACAGTCATGAGGAATGGCAGAGACTTCTTGATGAAGGAGTTAAATAAGAGCAGCAACAACAGCAACAACCCACACAACAACAACCATCCCCGCAACGACAACAACAAGAAGGACTCAGTGATATGGACAATTCAAGCAGTCACGGTTCACCTAGAGGTGAAGACAGATCTTCACAAAGTGGGGAGGAAGATAATCAGTTGAGAAGATCTTCAAGACAGATTCGGCTTCCTGAGAGGTATAAAGACTATGCCCTAATGAGTAGCATTTCAAATGTCATAGAACCCATG
>ML776772.1:2439461-2465003 GCA_009831015.1 Picea engelmannii
AAGATTTTCCCATTAAACTTCTCGATCTCCATCTTCGAATTGCTTGCCATTTCTTTTCACCTGAAAAACAATACCGCAGATCTCCCACTGTAACAAGGCTTATCACAGTCCTGAGCCAAACCCTTGAGGACAAAGGCGTCCCCTTGAAGCCAATAAATCTGTGATACCAAATGTAAATTCTAACGTTGTACAATATCTACTGCAAACTGATATTCAGAAAAGAACAGAAAAGATACAATGGCAAATACAAACATTACACAGATATTTTTCACCTGGAAACCCAAACCGGGAAAACCAACATATATTATATTGATACACATTATGTTACATTGTTTACAATACAATATACATATAGGAGCCAGCGGCATCCAAAACCCTAACCCAATGACCTGGATTAGTCCAAAACCCTAATTCCTTAATCGGAAATAGAAAACCATCGGCAAAAACCATGTGCCGAAAACCACCTAATATCATGTGGTCCCGGAAATATGTCGTCCCAGAAATATGTCGGCCCGACGATAATATGTCGGCCCGAAACCGGCGAAAATATGTCGGCCCAAAATTTTTTTTTCGAGGGCGCTGCCCCCGAACCCCCACGCGGGGGGGCTCCGCCCCCCTGCACTCCCCAAGGAGGGGCCTAGCGGCGCCCCCTCTTACCCCCCTGCACGCCCGGCGCAGGCGCTCAGACACTACTACTTGTGCAAAGAATATAACACATACCCAACAGAAAAATTGCACTCAAAGGCATTTTTTAATGAAAGTTTGGGTCCGGCATTTGCTTCTCTTTCACTCAAAATTAATTTCGCGAGTTCCTATCGCATCTATGATGACTAGGAATTAGGTCATCCATTAATGTTGCATTGATGCATCAATGGCATGAAATTATACGTCCTCCAAAACTGCCAAATGACATTCGAAGCACCTAAGACCATATAGGAGCTGGGAGGACATAATTTCTTCCAAAACACGTCTTAGAGCCAGTGCAAGACCACCATATGTTGTAGTTAACCATTTGGTGCTAGATGGTGCTTTCACAATCCAAAACTAATCATAATATCAAGAAACACAAACTAATTAAGCTAGGATGATGTGCACGATAAAAGCTATTGATGACATCTCAAAATTGATCTTGAGTGTAATATGGAGAAGGTCAAATAAAGTAAGTGATTAGTGTCTGGCATTTTAATTAGGCGTGAAGAGATTATTCACCATAAATGTTTACAATATTGATTAACAAGCGTGGAAAGAAGTGTCCAAGTTGGGATGGGAATGAGATAGGACTGAAGACGAAAGTGGGCTACACTAAATTGATCAATGTTGGAGAGAGGGAGAAGATCGTCACCAATGCACTTGATGATGACGAGAGGTTGACGCCCTTTCGCTGATGTGTTTGCGACAAGAGATGGAAACTTGTCAATGAGTAGTGTATTGGGAATAATAAGAGCACCTCGTCAATAAGCAATGTAACGAAGCAAAAGGAAGGGAGTGTCATTGTTATGTGATGCAACAACGTGAGTAGAAGGGAGTTAGATAGTAAAAAATGCGTGCACAATGAATATAATCATGTGACCAATATTGGTGAGATGACATTGATCATGCGAACTTCGTTGATGATGAATGTGTGTGTCAGCGAGGTTTGGCAGAAGTGCGATAGCGTGTTAGCCAAGTTCAAATGGAGGTGGCTTATGAATTGATGAAGGAATCAATGGTGTGCTAATGTAGAGGTGAAATAAAGGATGCACGCTTTGATGCGCTATGTGCCATTGCAAGAAGAGAGAACTTGCATAAGTGTGGATTGTCAAGTAGAAGTGATCTGAGGAGGAACTGAAAATGATAAAGAAAGGTAGGGTGAGGAGAACCTGGGGCGTAGGTATTTGCACAAGGGAGAGAGTGAGAGGGTTTCAGTTGGAAGAATTGAAGGGGGGCCCAATTTCTTGTCTTGGATAGAGGCTAAGACAAGAAAATTGGGAGGTTGTTGTGCGGGCATAACACCTTGTCTTCATAGATATCTTGATGAGATCTTTTAGTCTTTATGAGTCGATCACAAACATGGATCGACTCTTTTATTTCAATCCTGCACTTCTGCTGCATTCTCAGTCTTCCAATAGATCATATTTAGAGATTTTAACTTGCTTACTAGTGCATTTCCTATATCGAATATTGGGTAGGTGCTTAATTCGTGGCCCCCTTTTCCCATAGAATCAAACGTTGTGACCAACAACTAAACAAATAGGGTGCAAGGCTTGTTCTATAATTTATCCCAAAGACACCTTTTTATTTATCAAGTGACCACACCTTATAACCAGGTGCTTGTTGGACATGGTGTTATGTTGTCATTGATGTAAACAAGGGTTAATATGGATTTATCATCTAAACAAGTATCCAACTATACCGGTTGTAGGAATCGACAGTAAAGAACGAAGAGCAATGTTGATTGTTGGATCAAAATAAGAGCACAATCAGACAATAAAGAATGAAGAACAATGTTGATTGTTGGATAAAAATAAGACCATGATTAGATAGTAAAGAACGAAGAAACGATATTGATTGTTAGATCAAAATGAAATCATAATCATACGGCTCAGATCTCTTTCCGTGAGTCTGCTAAGCAACCAAAAAATGGCTAAGTATCATATTCTATCTATATCACTTAAAATTTCTAAGTATGGTTCATTATGGAGGTACACGAAGTTGGGAATGCATTTTGATGACATACGAAAAGAGATATGACTCTATGAATCCGAGATTCCGTGAACTCGAGAAAAATCACTTGAATTATTTTTTAAGTATAGGTTCATCTTTGAGGCTACAAAAGTTGGGGGTGCATTTTGATGACACCATAGAAGATATGCGAGTCTGCAAGTCCGAGAGTCTGCCAACCCGTCACACAAAAATAATTCTAATTAAAACTCCATGTTTGAAATGAATGAGAACTGTCCACTCAATGATTGATTAAATCCAAACTGTATATCTGGCTAAAGTACCTAGATAAACCAATGCCTCCCACTCAACACTTGATTATAACTGAACTGTCGATCTAATTAAATTCCAAGATAATCAATCAAAATGAAGACATGAGAGTCTGTGAGTCCTCTAACTGTCGACTCAATGATTGATTAAATCATAACCGTCGATCTCCAAAGTATGAAAAGGTTCAAATATTATTGGAGCTCCAAGGAAGTGAAGATATAACAATCCATTGAGGATACAGATCCATGAAGGAGGTGAAATTGTGGACCATAAGTTGAAAAAAAGTTAATTCTAAGGAGGTGTTGCACTATTAAACTGGGTCGTCGATAAAAATTGATGATGTGTTTCTCTAAGATTAAAAGCACACAGTGACCAGGTGTTAAAACTCCACTATGTTGAAAGAGCATAGGTCGTAGATATCACCATTAGAATAATTCCTAACCATTGATCCAAGATAATGTTGAAATCACCAGATAAGCACATGTTAGGGATTGTGTTTGGTCATAGGTTCTGGTCACCTAGAAGAAAGGGGTTCACAACTGGAGACTTAGAGAAAAAGATCGAAAAATCACCTTTTGTAATAGAGACTTAACATGAGGTGACATAAAGGAAATATAAAGCGCCTAGGGCTTAACTATGTTTCCTATAGGAAAATCGAGAAGAACACCATTACTGTAATCAATAGAGGCTAAGAAGCCTTCCTACCAGTACCATTTAAGAATATGACTCTTAATATAGTTTCCTATTAAAAATATATTGAAGAAAAAACTGAAGTCATCTGATTACTTAAAATTAATAAAGGAAGAAATTAAATTATGTTAATGAAAGGGTACAATGGTTCATTGTCAAAAGACACAATCGTTCAAATTCACACCAGTTGGAAGACTATATAAACAAGAAAGAATGGTGAGAAGAAAGTGTCTTTGTGATCTACATCATAAGATCATAAGCAAGTGCAGAGTCCAATGAAGAAAAAAAAATACTTATGAAGTGAGGGTGGAAGGGAGGAGCAAGGAGGGATTAATATCCTTTGCTAATTAAAGTGTATAAACAGGGAGTTGGTGCTTCCTAGAGTTGGTGCCCTAAAACAAGGGAGTTAGTGCTTCCTAGGGTTGGATCCCTAAAACCATGGAGTTGGTGCTTCTTAGTGTTGGTTCCCTAAATCAAGGGAGTTGGTGCTTCCTAGGGTTGGTTCCCTGAACAAGGGATTGTTATCTCCTCAAGTTGGTGCTCTAAATCAATCTTATATAAAATTTGTAATTTGTAATTTATGTTTATATTTATTGATGTTATTTACTGAATTTTCTTGCTGATCAATAAATTTAATAAATAATTATTTAAATATTGTGAAAAGTTATTAATATTGATTCACCCCCCCTCTTGTTATTAAACCACATTCCAATAATGTTATCCCGGTTAACCTTTTAACCCATCGCAGTTTCATATTTCATGTGACTTTGTCCTGTGAGCGGGAGAGAATACATACAAGGCTTATCTAGCCTTCAATCAAATCAATGGTTGGGTTTTAATAAATGGTTGAGCAGATGGTCCAGGCTTATTTAGGTGCCAATCAGATCGACAGTTTCAGATTTAATCAACTGTTGAGTGGACATTCCACATGGATCTCACATTTGAAACATGAACTTGAAATAACCCCAATCCAAAATGTGAAAAGATTTAATGCTTACACGTGGAAAATTAAATTTAGCATAATATACTTTCACATTCTCTCTCTTCCATTAAATTTCATGCATTTTTGAAATGCGAATTAGATTAGGGTTGTTCGATCATGCTTCCATTCTGATCCAATGATCAATGATCAATCATTATCATTCAATTCGATCATCATTATAGACTCTACCAAATTATTTTGTTTTTATGCAACATTTGCTAAGTGTCACCCCCAATTCTTTGACTATTATAGCAAGATTTTCCTCACCATTGCTATCTTGCACAGAGGGCCTTTTTCCATTTCCCTACGCAGACTTATCAACCCCTTTTTGATAAATCCAAAGCCAAAAATATATACTTTTGCACATATACACTCCCTAACTGCTTTGCAAGATGCGTATATGCTTGCTACTCCACTACAACTCACGTATTTCAGGATTTGTGCCAGAAAATATAAAATGAGGTCGGGTTTCCATGTCACGAAAAAAGATCTCTGATCTTTGGCCTTCCATACACTAGAAACGTTTCAACTCGGCCCTTCAGTTGCATTCTAGAGGCTATAAGAGCACAATTTTGAGCTATGGAAAAAGAGGAGAAAACATTCAACTTTGAGAGCAAAGTTACTCTAGAGAAATTACTTCATATTGAGTCTGCATCCCTTTGTTCCTCAAGTTTGAACACAGTGTTCAGCCCCCAAGCTCTTTCCTTATTGTCGAGAGGACCTCATTAACTCTTTGCTATGAGCTTGCCTTTGGTGGAGGATTGAAGTGGTGGAGACCCAGTTGGAAAGAACTTGGTTTCTTGGTTTCGAACCGTGCCAACACGAAAGTCTGTAATGTTGATACTTTGGTTGATCAATTATTAATAGAAATACCCCTTTCCCATCCTATCGATATCTTGCAAATATATGATTATTATCCATGGGCATGTTTGTAATGTTTATTAATGGATTGTGCTATCTGATGTGCTAACTCATTTTATATATTGTCACTATATACTTGCATCACTTGTTTCTTGGGAACTTATTGCAGGTGTAAAGCTTTGGGTCAAAGTGCTCAATGGTGGAATGACATCAAATGATTGGATCAAGGTAGGCTTCTTCCTCGTATTGCACATTATTTTATATAGCACATGTTGCAATTGAGTTGATTTCTGCAGTCATATCTGTCTGTTATGGTTTACCCTTGGCCATAGAGAGTTTTTCCCTTGTAACAGAATTGGTGACTCCACTAGGGAGAGATATTCCTTCTAAGGGTTGAAGTATTTTTTCTTATTACATTGCTCTTTTTCCTTTGTGTTTCTTGTCCTATCACAGTTGGACAGAGTCTGCTCACTCTGGGTTTGAGTTTTTTAGAATTTTACCCTTGCCTAGCCTTGTTTTGAAAGATATACGCCCTTTTTTCTTTGACAGCCGCGTATACACGCTTGTTGTCCCACTGCAAGAAGTGTATATACGCCCTTTTCTCTTGAACAATCACGTATACCACTTCCCCTTGCTTGATTGCTTGGTTTAGTGACTGATAGGTAGGTTTTGAGGATCACTGAGCCTTCTTAGGTCTCTGTGGTGCCTGTTGAGATTATTTGGGATGACAGGAAACCTGTTTGGAGTTGAATTTTTGGGTGACATCTTTCTCTTTGTTTTCCATTTTGATTTGTCCTTGGTAGTTGGAATGTCTTCTTAGCTGCTTGGTATTCTTCTCGAGTGATTGCTTTTATACACAATAGAAGTTATATATCAAGTCGCTTATCAGTCCATGCATTTTATTTTTTAATACATTGAAAATACAAAAAAAATAGGTATTTTTCATTAGTTGGTATTTTTGTCTTGGAACCTTTATCATTAACTTAGCACATTTAGCGAAAGATTGCATTTTACTTTTGAGTTGCAGAGTTTAAATTGAAGATTGCATTGTTTTTATTTAGCATATCATTCATTGAAAAGTTAAAGTTGGGCTTTGCATTATATCTATTTTTATTTTTATGCAGAGTCATAACACCATGAGTTTCATTTCCATACCTTTTTGAGTAATCACGACCAATAAAATTTACGCTTTAAACTAAAATTGATTAGTAACGATTATAATGTTTAGGGTGCACAAACTAGCCTGGGATTTAGTGCCTTGGAAGAAGATTTTGTGAGTAAACTTCTCCAAGGCAATTAAATCAACATATGTGTCTGAGACAGGGAGTTGAGAAATCCATTGTATAATTGGTAATATCAGGAGGCTCCGCTCACACCGGAGTTAAGCACGAGGTCGCATGAATTTTGTTGAAGGGATAACCCCTGAATACTCACCTAGCGTCGGAGATATTTTTGTGGATTTATTTGTATTTGGGGATCTTGCTAGTATCCATACCTCTGTCAGAGGCAGTACTTTCAAGGTTTCAGGCTTTACTACCCTGCCCATACAGTAATCTAGACTTACGACTATTCTCCTGTGCATCGGTTATACAGTGGTTGATTAGTTTCTTGACTTAGGTTTCTCATAGGTTACTTGCAGGAGTTATTTTTCTTGTATCCTGGTTCAGATAGGGGTCAGACAACACACAACCTTTATGGAGGATTACCTCTGGGGGGATCTGACTGACTGGTTGTTAAGCCTACGAGGGCCCTAATAACTGATTATGTTACCTCCAAACTTTAGCAGGGAGTCTCAGGTCTCTCTTGGACTAGGCATACCTTCTTTAGTGAGGGAGGCCACTCAGCCACTTTAGACCGTTTGCATGCATATTGGTCGTTTGAATTTTTGGTATGCTCTTTGACTACTAGTTGGCCCTAGGAGTATATTTTTGGTTTAATTGTCATCGATAGTGGAGTTCCTTTTACTCCTCCTTTCACTGCTACCCACCCCATGATGCTTGCTCATTTCATGGGGGCAGACCCTTCCGCTTTTTACAATGGTATACATAGTTACAATGCTCAATTCGTACCTTGGGTATCTAGTCATTTTTCTGTTGATATGCCTTCCCACGTGCAACCCCCTCCCTAGTCTGCATATACGAATCCTAGCATTGGACTCGGGGGCACCATCGCTCCCATGCCCACTTCCTCGTTTAATTTGAGTTGTGTTCCCATGGGAGGTTGGAGCCTTCCCCCTTATGGATCCAATACTAGCTATGCTCTTTCAGGAGCCAATGCTTAGATGGGTGCTTATTCCACTTATTACACACCACCCATGTATCTTTCATCTTCCATGTTGGTCCCTTTAAACACCTTTTCCATGACAGGTCCTCAAGTACCCCCGGGTATCTTGTATGGGGAGAATCAATTTTATGGTACGAACTACCCTATATACGGAACCCCTTCACAAGGGGAAACATATATCCTCACTCGAATAATTCTTATCCTACCTCGGTCCCTTCGTAGACTGTAGTGATGATGCCCTTCCATACCTCTTCGGACCACTTTGTCATAAACCACCATGTTTCTGGGCAAGGACAGGGAGTACACTAGAATCCTTTCTGGCTTGCAACATTTCAGAATCAATCTTTCCCTGGACCTTGGAATCAAATACCACAATCTATTGCTAGCCCAGTCAATGTCAGTCATACTGGTGCTCCATTGCCAACCTCTGCTAGTCATTTCGGCGATGGGTCGACATTTTCTACAAATTATGTTGACAACTTGCTCCCAACCTCTGCCAGTTATGTTGGGGGCACCATCCTTTTCACCCTGAATCCTAGCCGCATCACGTCTCTAGCTTCTATTCATCATACAGGAGATGACTCTCTTTCCTCGACCAATCCCATCGAGAATCCTAAATGTCTTAGACGTAAGCCTAAATTCCTTTGCAGGACTTATGAAGGAAGCGATCTTACTTGGTTGTGCCCAGTGATTGTTGGGATACCAGAGGCATGGGGCTAACCCAAAATCCCTTCGAATTTTGAGACACCCATGGTTTCTCCTTACACCACTCCTCCTTTAATGGTCTCAGTGGTTCCACCACCGTGACCTTCCCTTGAACTCACCCTCATTGTGGAAGGTGAAACGTCTTTAACCCCCATTACTATGCATCCTCTTCAACCTATAATTGAAGAAGTGACCACACCAGTGCAATCTATGGTCAAACTAACTCTTCCTAAAGAGAGTGATGCACCTTTCAGTCATGTCATCAACATTCCAAATCCTCCCCCTTATGAACAAGAGAGATTTATTCTTCCCCCGAATGCTCTTCCTCCAAGTCCCGATGAGACCCCCTTCAATTGGGACAACCTGATGGAGCATCCCATACCCCCGCCTATGTCTTTTCCACTAAGAGACATTATTCAAACCATAACAGAGACTATGTACTTCATTATCACTTTCTCCTCCTTGACTTGGAGAGCTTTGGGCTTTCCCAAGATTTTGTCATCTATCCACAAAGTACTAACTTTCGGCAGAAGGTCGGGATGGGAGCCTTGGCCTCCCCCTTTACATGTTGACTATAACAGTAAAAACGAGTCTTAGTTAAGCTCTTTTTTGACTCATTATTAAAAATTGAAAAGATCGCCGAGTGATTTGTCCCTTTCACACTCGTTAAAATTGGATTTGAAAGATCATGAGTCTTAGTTAAGCTCTTTTCCGACTCGCTATAAAATATGGAAAAGATCGCCGAGTGAACTTGTCTTTTTCACACTCGTAAATTGGATTTGAAAAGACGTCTATTTGGCACAAGTTTACCCCTTTTTCACATCAAGTAGACTAAAAATATATAAGAAAGGACGTTTTTTGGCATTAAATTGTGATTGCATCTCATGCCCTTGCTTGTAGTATTGAGCCTTTAGTCAGTTCTCACTTTGCATTATAAACCATGGCCCAAGCAATTTTCATCCTCAACCAAGCAGAGCCTTGTTTATATCTTTCGCAATTTGACACCCTATACCCTGGAGGGAACATCACCCTGAGTGTCCATCTCCTGCATGCATTTCCTTGCATTGAGCATAGGTACATTCCACTGCTGGAACTAGTTTTGCTTACTTGCGACACTCATTCCCTCCTCTGTATCATATCATTCAGTTGTTATGAAAACAAAAAAAAATAGGCGGGAAGGGAGTACTATATTGTAATTGGCAGCAATCATGTCACCTTTGAACAGAGCACAAAGTTATTGAGTCTTTGCGTCATCATAATTTTGGGTTTATCATGGCCTTAGGAAGCTGATCTCATTACAAAATTTTCTCTACCGACTACTTAACCTTCCAGTCACTATATAGAACATTATGGATGCCTCCTGCATCTAGTTGTCACATCATTAAGTCTATGCTGTCGGAGTCCACCGTATGTCTCATGCTCTTGTTCAAAGGAATTCTATCAACCTGTGTCGGCCACTCCTAAGAAATCTTGACTTTGCGTGTCGGCTGTACCCTCAGTTTGCCTCAAAATCACATGATACTTTGGTCTTATGATGCACCCTGGCCCTACTTTCATCATTGGTAGGTCACCTTGAACCCATCAATCGACATTTCATCATGGGTCATTGAATGGGTGGTTTCCCTTGTGTTCAACGGCAAGACATCTATTAACACTTTGGGATTCATGCAGTGTCTTGGATGCCATTAGCCTTATTGGTGGTTTCCTCGCCTTTGTCAGCAATTTTTATCATTGGCTTCTATTCAAAGGGTCTTTTTCATGTACCGCTTTCATTTGGCACACGCGAAATACACACAGGGTCATTGGTTCGTGAACATGTTCTTCGTCCGGTCTCCACCAAATCATGAAGCTCCTACTTTGTTCCTCGTGCTGACTGATGAGAGATGCCTTAATGCTCTTCTTTCAGTGGGTCTCTTTTCATTGACTTCAGCGCATGTATTATGGATACGAGACCTAGAGTTTTATGAGTACTTTGAGGCTTGTAGTCATTAGTGGCAGGATCTCTTGCCATTGACAGATGGGAATACATCAATGTCTCCTGATCAATGGATCTCTCCAGTGTTCAACACCATCTCCTTTATTCACATTTGTAGAGATGTACTCAGTGCCTTGATACCTACTTTCATCATTGGTAGGTTGTCTCGCGTTTGTTAACGGTATACCTCAATGACTGATAATCAAACGATGTCTCATCGTGTTTGACCTCAACTCATTTATTCACATGATGTAGATTTGCACCATTGGTAGATTGTATTGAAGACTTGAAGACTTCACTTTGTGGATGCAAATTTCCTGAGTTGTTGCTTCCATTTCATTGGACCAATACCTATTTGACTTCAGCGATCATGGGAGATTAGATTGTACTCCATGGTATACAAATATCTTCAGATTGATTTTGAGACTAGTTTCACTGGGCCTTGTTCATGACTATGGCAACTATTGGCATGTAACCACATTTATACTTGCCTACTCATGGCCATGAACATTTGTTGGCATATTTTCCACATGGATCTGCATTGTATTCTTGGCAGCCATATATGCAAAGTCAGCACATAATGTAATGAGCAATTGAGTTCGTTCAGCTGGTTCTCTACCACTCCACTATTGGGTTATTTATAATGTATTTCGACCATCGCAGATACTCCTCTGATATCACACATTAGGGGGCATCTGTTATAGAAATATTTTCCTTAACATTGTTATCTTGCACAGAGGGCCTTTTCCCATTTCCCTATGCAGACTTATCAATCCCTTTTTGATAAATCCAGAGCCAAAAATATATATTTTTCCACATATACAGTCCCTAACTGCTTTGCAAGATGTGTATATGCTTGCTACTCCACTACAACTCACGTATATCGGGATTTGTGCCAGAAAATAAAAAATGAGGTCGGGTTTCCATGTCACAACAAAAGATCTCTGATCTTTGGCCTTCCATAAACTAGAAACGTTCCGACTCATCCCTTTAGTTGCATTCTAGAGGCTATAAGAGAACAATTTCGAGCTATGGAAAAAGAGGATAAAGCATTCAACTTTGAGAGCAAAGTTACTCTGGAGAAATTACTTCATATTGAGTTTGCATCTCTTTGTCCCTCAAGTCTGAACACAGTTTTCAACCCCTAAGATCTTTCCTTATTGTCGAGAGGACCTCATTAACTCTTTGCTATGAGCTTGCCTTTGGTGGAGGATTGAAGTGGTGGAGACCCAGTTGGAAGGAACTTGGTTTCTTGGTTTTGAACTGTGTCGACACAGAAGTCTGTAATGTTGATACTTCTATTGATCAATTATTAATAGAAATACTCCCTTCCTATCCTATCGATATCTTGAAAATATATTATTATTATCCATGGGCATGTTTGTAATTTTTATTAATGGATTGTGCTATTTGATGTGCTAACTCATTTTATATATTGTCACTATATACTTACATCACTTGTTTCTTGAAAACTTCTTGTAGGTGTAAAGCTTTGGGTCAAAGTGCTCAATAGTGGAACGACATCAAACGATTGGATCGAGGTAGGATTCTTCCTCGTATTGGACATTAGTTTATATAACACATGTTGGAATTGAGTTGATTTCTGCAGTCATATCTGTCTGTTATGGTTTACCCTTGGCCATAGAGTGTTTTTCCCTTGTAACATTGACACTCTTGGAAGCAACAACAATGGTTGATTTGAGAATCTTTGAGGCTGTGAATCAAGTGCTGCTGGAATCATAGGTTAAGATAGAAATTCT
The DNA here is from genome assembly GCA_009831015.1 of Picea engelmannii. Classification (NCBI taxonomy): domain Eukaryota; kingdom Viridiplantae; phylum Streptophyta; class Pinopsida; order Pinales; family Pinaceae; genus Picea; species Picea engelmannii. Next base: position 2,451,688 of record ML776772.1, read on the forward strand.
TAATTTTCTATAACTTTTGTGTTCTTGAGTTGACGATTGGATTTTCATTGAAGACACCGACTTATTGGAGTAGACACTGAAGATGTTAATCCTGTCATAGATTTAAGTTTATTGGTGACTGTTGTTACAATAACACTAACACAATTATCCGAGGAAACAATTGGTTTCAATGTTGTATTCACCATTTCAATAGATGTTAATGACAAACGCATAAGACAAAGTTTCATTATAAAGTTTGTTCCATGTTATCTTCAAGAAATGAAAAACATCTTTTGCTAGGACATTTCTCATTTCTAGTGCCACTTTTGATAAACCTTGTTTTATTAATTCCTCCATCTATGACTTGTAAGGATCCATTTATAATTATGACCATATTGAACCTCTTTGAAACCAATGCCAAATCTATAACACCATGTCCAACATTGACCATATTGGCCCTCTTTGACATCAATGCCAATACCATAACAATAGGTCCAACACCAATGATGCTTGATGAATTTGTCCATGAGGATTAACATGTAATTTTAGGGTAGATTGAGGTGATGAAACTCTTTGGATCAGTTCGATGTTTCCCGTGCATTGTATGGTGATGGGTTTTACATTTGATGTGATTTCATCATGGAGATATGAGAATTTGTATGCTTTTCATACTTTAGGTTTTCTATCATTAACACATGTGCATTGGGATACAAAATTTCACATTGCACATGAAAAATGAGTGATAGGTTGATGCTTATATTCAATTCTAGAACCAAAGAGTAGTCATCGAAAACAAGGTTATTGAGATCAAGTTGTGACTCAACATGTTCTGGAAATTAAAAATATGAAGGGTATTCAAAGTGATGCAACCTGAGTGAAGTGTTGTTAAGGATGATTATTTGATCAATCAAAGTTGGGCACCCTTCTTATTCTGGTTTATCATTCAATGTTTTAGTGTTGAAATAATAACATGAAGGAAACACTGCATGGTAAGCAGGTTGGTTCTTGTACAAGTTATTATCATCAAATAGATTAGTATAAAGTGCATGAAGATCTTTAGATTATGAAGATGATAGGATTTATTCAATGAGAGATTCGTCACAAACCAAATTATATTCATGATTTTATGAAGTGGGGACGATAGCTGGTTCACACTCTTAGGCTAAGGAGTCTAATATTTCTGATAATGATTCCCCTATAGTCATGATAGAGTGTTGATCATGGATCATGTACCCTGTATATTTCTTTACCAGACTTGAATCTTATGAATGGGATATGGTTTGATCATTCAGATCGCGCTCTTCGGAAATATAGACAATATATGAAAACCAATTAAGGATTTGTTGGTATGATGGTTTGTCATCTTCAGGAAATATACAATAAATATGCATAACTCTTATAAATGAAATATCCACAGATTCATTTTCGAGCCTATGGATTTCTACAAGTCCATCAAAGAGTTCATCATAAACATAATCTTCATGAGTAGCGATAAACACTTCCATAAATCGTTTCTAGCTATGAATCAATTTCACTAGAAATGTTCTAAAATAGGTTTTAATTCTCCATTCGAATGTTAGGATGAATAGTTTACATGTTTTGTTGTCCTTAAAAATATTTAGATTACGTCGAGTGATGTAAAACTAACTAAGGTGTGTGAATGTAGAGACATGCCCTTCACCATCAAATTTTGAGGTTGACAAGAGATTGATTGTCTTGAGTGAAATGGCCTCAGTGGGTCTCGAAAGACTCAAAGGGTCATGCCATATAGAGGTACGGAGAGGAGCTATGGGTTGGTTAAAATTTAAGTGAAGTGACTCCACATTGGCAGGCTTGTCATCCATCTCTCCTTCTAGCACCAATTCTGTGGACGGGTTTGAAATATCCCTTTGTCAACAATAGGGGTTACCCCTGGTAATAAGTACCAATTAGAAATATCACCATTTGGAATAGGGAATCCATCCATATTCTGGACCGACAACCATTTCTAGTTTGGTTCTACCAGTTGCATCCTGGTCCACCGATGAGGGTGAATGATGGATGGTTATGAAAACAAAAGATGTATATGAATACTATGTAAATGCATAAATCTAATCTACTTATAATCTATCCTATCCTATCTAGAAGAAAATTAACATGAGTGAATGAGTTGTAATGAAACTAAACTCTGCTTAATACCCCACTCAGATAGTTGTCATGAAGGTGCAAAGTTAGAAACACATGCATGCACATACATAACCAAAAAATTCTAAATCATATCTATGCATACATTAACAACTCATGTACTCAAGGAATATAATATAAGAAAGAGTAACAAAATTGTAAGAGTAAAATAGATTACATCAGAATAGTCCATAAGAAAACATATCCTTACAACCCATGTGAACAACATACATTCCGCTTGAAATAGTTCGTAGTAAAATAAAAAAAATGCAAGTTATTCTCTCTATCAAAGATGGCCCTGAGGACTTCTCAGTATTAACAATTTCATAAAAATTACGTCAAAGCTCGAAGAAAATCTCTCCAATTTTAGTTGACACTGTCTTTTCAAAATAGTTTAGAAATATCCAATATTTGAAGAGCCAAAATCCCTTTCTTTAGGTACAATTATATTATTTGTTGGGGTTCGATATGACTCTTGGCCTTCGATCTACCCTTGTGACCTTTCTCCTACCAACGTTTGTATTTATTGCCTTTGTGATGATGAGAAACAAGATAATAGTTATATCTCTAATTTTTCTTCTAGTGTTGATGGGCCATCATAGATTTCTCCCATAGTGTGTCACATCCACTGTAATGATAGGCATGGGTATTTGAAGCGTTGATCATCATAGAGTTGGGATCCCCTCTTTATACATTTGAGATTGATTCCCTTCTCTGCATCTAGCTATTGGAATAATTGATATCATTTTACTGTTATATTGTCCTCGGCTATAGATCGCATTGCAATGACGTGGAGTGTGACCTTCTATCGATATTGGTATATGAAACCATTTAACATGTAAAAAGTGAGTGATTTCATAGTAATCAAAAATAAACTATTAATACCATTCATTTGGATACAAATAAATAGAACATTAATTGACAAAGATTTAGTGTATGTTTCCATGATTTTCGTTCTAGGTTCATTTGCTTATGATTGAGGTGTTGTGGTCTTTGTGGTTATTTCTTAGGTGTTAGATATTAATCTTGAAAAATGATGACAATTGGTTAATAATTTATCCAATCATATAACTAGGAAGTTGTATATATCGGAAAAAAAAATCCAACCGTATAAAAAACACATAAAACGGACACCCAAGTCAAAAGTTATGCTCAAAATATAAACAAAATTCTTGGGGGTGTCATGTGCCTTTTCGGAGGAGTTAATGGGAACTCCTCCAATTTGCATCGGAGGAGTTAATGGGAAGCTCTCCAATTTTCATCAGAGCTCATTGCATGAACTCCTTCAGTGTAGATCAGAGGAATTATTGGGACTTTTCCCTAATGAACTAGAGGACGATTTATGAACTTTGTCGATTGTGGACCGACGCTCATCTTGGAAATTTCTCTAGTATGAACATGGGTGTATCAAAGGAACTGCTCTAGGTATTGCTTTTCCTCATTTTATTTGGGATTGAATGTTTTTTTTTTCTAAAATGGATTTAAAACTCCCAATACATATGAGGGTGCTATGTTGAGCTTATCTAAAACAATCATGTAACCCTTACACATTGCTTCAACCAATATTCCTTCCCGAGGTATTATCTTTCCAGAAGATTCTGTGATGTAGATTGTTACGAGGAAAATATCTCTATGGATAAGGGTAAACCAAAACAGATGACATGACATGGAAAAATAAACTCTAATCCAAAGTATGCTATATAAATGAAATGCTAACAAGACAAGGCTAAGAGCCTACCTCGCCTGGATGTTCGAAGAAGACCACTGTTGAGCACGTGACCCAAAGTTTTATACTTGCAACTTGTCCTCAAAAACCAATATACACAAGCATATGGTGATAATATATAATGCTATCATATAAATGAGCATAATCCATTAACATACATGACAAATACGCCCATGGAATAATAATTCAAATATTTACAAGATATCAATTGGACGAGAAACGAGTATTTCTATTAAAATAATCAATAGAAGTACATAGGTGAAAACATTATGTAAAAGAACATATCAGAACCGAGAAACTAAGTCCCTCTAGCGAGGACTCCACCACTTCAATCCTCCACCAAAGAAAAACTCATATATAGGAGTCAATTGTTAGAGAAATTTCTATTTTTCGACACACTAGTTCAGTGGGAGTTAACTGACTAGTTCTATTTTAGACTTTTTATTTTAGATCATCATTATTATGCTATTATGCATGCATGCATTCTACTATTATGGAATGTTATTTCCTATATATGAGTGTATTCCACTCATTCATTGTATCATATTGATCATCATCTATGTATCAATCATCAACTCATTGGAGTAGTGTGAATATATTTTCTCATTCTTCCATATTGAATCTCTCTTCCTTTCTTGATAAGATTTGTTTGTACTTGATTTAGCTAGATCTCCTATGCATTTTTTGATGAAACATTGACATGGTATCAAAGCTATGCTGCTTGGAGTGAGCCAGACAAGCCAAAGAATAAGGAAAATCAGAGTTTCGACAAGCAAAATATGTGGTCGTACCTTTTTGCAATGATTTCTCCCAAAATATTAACTTTTTGAGGAAAAAACTTGTGAAAGAAGTAAATCGACCCATTCTGCAAGTGGGTTTTCAACCATTTGGATAAATTATTCACCGTTTTCTCAGAAAGTAAGCCAAAAGATGGACTCCTGAAACTGATACGAATCCGTGGTCGTACCTTTCTACAGTGATTTTTCCCAAAATATTAACTTTTTGAGGAAATGACTTGAGAGAGAGGTAAATCGAACCATTATGCAAGTGGGTTTTCAACCATTTGGAGATTTTCCTCACTGTTTGCTCAAAAACTAAGTTGGAATATTGTCTCCTGAAACTGATACGAATTTTCACTTAAAATGCCCTTTCTGCAGTGATTTCTCAGTTTTTCACTTGTAGATTGAGAGTAAATTTTTAGGGGTTCTCATAAATAGTGGGAGAGATGGATAGGACACCTATTATATAGTCAAACTTGGTGGTAATCCTCACACCATACAATTGTTTTGATTGTAATCCCAAGGCAGAATTCCAACTCAGAAGGAAAGGATTGTACTACTTGACGATGGGGACATAAATAGAACCTACATCAACAATTGAGAAGATGAGATGGGCGAACAGAAAGGATGAAACCAAAATAATTATTCTTGAATTGATTTCAATTGATCTATGGTTTCATTTTTCCACATGCAAGACTCCAAACAATATCTGGACCAACTTGGAAAATTTGTTTGGAAAGCATGATCATATGAGAGGTCATATGATTTAGGTAGAGTTGAATACTTTGGATCCTAGAAGTTTTGATAATATATATGATTTATTTACCAAGTTTAAATATTTGATATTGAGCTTATCATACTGTGGTATTGATAAATCTAAACAAGTGGACCAACTTATTATAACAATTTTGGCCAAGCTAGGACCAGAATATGTTGTTTATGTTTCCACTTTCCATTCAGGCAACTATCTCATGAGAACAAATTGGAAGATGCCTACCATGGATCAATTCGTTGATTATCTCACACATGAGTAGGAAAAACTCATTCATATGGGCCTAATGAAGAATTCTAAAGCACATGCACTCACCATGCATGATGGAAAAGGATCATCCAAACAGAAAGGAAAGGGGAAATCACAACATATAGAGACAAAGAAGGAGGGATACTCCAAACCCTTCAACGATTATTCATGTTCCAAAGACTCTTCAGATTCCAAGAAAAAGAAGAAGGGAAAGCAGTGCACTTACTGCAATAAACCGAATCATGAAGAATCCACATGCATGATGAACTAAATCGATCTTATGGCACATGCACTTTAGCAGAACAACGTTGGAAACTTCATTCTAGAGGGAGTCAATAAGTAGAAGGAAGAATACCGCGCTCATAAGAAAGGTAATCATCATGCTCTTGTTGGAATTAATTACTCATCTGATTCATGGATTATAGATTCTGGTGCATCCCATAATATGACAGCGAAAGAGGAATTTTTCTCTTCCTTGAGTCCATACTCAAGACCCCCTATTCTCATGGCGGATGATACTCCAATAGCAGTAGTAGGATAGGGGAGAGTGAAACTCCATAATGGAAGTTTTGAGAATGTTTTATATGTTCCAAAGATTTCTATGAATCTACTCTCAGTTTATTAGATCACTCAGAAAGGTGAAAATATTGAATTTACATCAGATTCAGTTTATGTACTTGACATGCATGACAATTATATAATTGCAATTGGTGAGGTGGATCAAAATTCAAGGTTGTATAAATTCACTAAGTTTTCTGATGGTGACTCCTCTTTTCTAATTACACATAAGGATAGTACTTTGCATGCACCTCCAGTGTAACATGCATAAACTCTTATGCTTCCATTAGTTTTAGACATCATAGATGATTCCATACACTTAGATTATGTACATGGAAATAAGTAGGTAGTACAGCCAGATAAGAAGCTAGTGTCGAAGCTTCAACGGATGCCCAAGTAGGCACAAACCACACTTCAGGAATCAGGCAACCTTGCAGGGAATCCATTGGATTCGAGGAGGACTTGATCTCAGCATGAGGATCCTTCTCATGTACTTTCATCTTCTGAACCTACGATGCCCATGCATTGTTATATGGTTCAATATTCTAATCTGCATCTCTACAATGAGGCTGTGGGAAATCCATTATGGAAAGAAACCATGCAAAAGGAGTATGACTCACTCCTAGAGAATCATATTTGCGATCTGGTTCTACTTCCACCAGAAAGGAATATTTTTCAGGTGCAGGTGGGTCCATAGGATCTAGAGTTTCAAGGATAGACAGGTTGCTAAAGGACTTCATCAGATCCATAAATATTTCTACATCTTCACAAATACTTTCAGTGAGCATAATTTTTACACTCTGTGGGATCATCTTGCATTGAAGAACAAAGTTGCGTAGAACCTGCCATTTTCTTCTTTTGATGCATTTTCTTTTGAGGGGGGGTTTTGTTCCCACATGGTTTTCCCTCTTTCCTTATTTTTATTCAGTGTTCATTAGTTTCATTGTGCATGAGTACCTAATATGGCCTAGTAGTCGGGACTCATGTTTTACTCCATAGTGATGTTCAGGGGGGGTGTTGGAGAAATTTCTATTTTTCGACACATTAGTTCAATGGGAGTTAACTGACTAGTTCTATTTTAGACTTTCTATTTTAGATCATCACTATTATGCTATTATGCATGCATGCATTCTGCTATTATGGAATGTTATGTCCTATATATGAGTGTGTTCCAGTCATTCATTGTATCATATTGATAATAATATATGTATTAATCATTAGCTCATTTGAGTAGTGTGAATATATTTTCTCATTCTTCCATATTGAATCTCTCTTCCTTTCGTGATAAGATTTTTTTGTTCTTGCTTTAGCTAGATCTCTTGTGCAGGTTTTGATGAAATATTAACATCAATGAAGTTCTCCATCACAAAGAGGGAATATCTTAGGGGATGAACAAAAGGATTTCATACTTACGAGGACAAAGGGATGCAGACTCAATATGAAGTGAAATTTCTCCAGAGTGTTTGTGCTCTCAGTTGAATTGTTGAATTGTCTTAAGGCTCATATATGGGTCAATTTATATCCTTCAAATGGAACTGAAGGGTCGAGTTGGAGAGTTTCCAGTATATGGAAGGTCAAGGATCATGGATCTCGTAACATGGAATGGAAACCCGACATAATTTTTAATTTTTGAACACCAAACTCGATGTACGCAGGTTGGAGTGGAGAAACCTGCATAGATGCTTGTTGTATAACTGGTAGGGCACGCATATGTGGAAAATGTGCATTTTTAGCTATGGAATGAACAAAAAGGAACTTCAAGTCTACAAAGGGTAATGGAAGGCCATCTAGGAAAGTTGCATGAAGTGAGACAAAATTTGTTGTAACAGATGCCCCCTAATGTGTGAGGTCAGAGGACTATCTGCGATGGCCGAAATACATTATAATTCCTAGAAGTGGAGTAATGAAGACTCAACTGGAAGTACCAGTTGCTCATAAGAATATTACAATCCATAATGACTTTGTACACATGAATTCCAATTTGAATTACACTGCAGATCCATGTGGAAATATATCAAATAGTTGTTCATGGCCATTAATAGGCAATACAAAGTACACATATGCCATAGTATGTCATAGTCACGAACAATATGCAGTGGAATCCAATATCAAAATCAATTGAAGATATATCTATACCATGGAGTACAATCCGATCTCCCATGATCATTGAAGTCATATAGGTATTGGTCCAATGAAAGACAACAACAAATGATGAATGTTTATACTGTAAGATGGAGGTATTATACACTATCCATCGAAGTTGCAACATCATGTGAATAGAGGAGTTGAGGTCGAACACAATGATACTTCGTTTGATTACTGATAATTAAGGTATACCATTAACAAACGTGAGATAACCCACCGATAATGAAAGTAGGTATCAAGGCACCGAGTACATTCTACAAGTGTGAATAAGGGTGTTGAGGTCAAACACTTGAAGAATACATCGATTATGAGACATTGATGTATTTCCAACTGTTGATGGTGGGAGAACCTGCCACTGATGACTGCAAGCCTCTAGGTACTCGTAGGACTCTAGGTCTCATTTCCAGAATAGATGACCTGAAGTCGATGGAAGGAGACCTACTGAAAGGAGAGAATTAGGGAATATCTCATCATTCAACATGAAGTACCAAGCAATAGCTTGATGATTAGATGTTCATGATCCAATGACCCTGTGAATCTCTCGCATGCACTAGATGTAAGTAGTGCACAAGAGAGACACTCTAAATAGAAACCAATAAGGAAAGTTGTCGGAAAAAGTGAGGAAACCACCAATAAGGCTAATGGAATCCAAGACATTGCACGAATCCTAGTGTGTGAATATATTTCTTGTCATTGAACACAAGGGAAACCCCCCAGTCAATGACCAATGAGGAAATTTCATCTGTTGGGTTCAAGGTTACCTACCCGTAATGAAATTAGGACTAGGGTGCATGGTAGGACAACAACTTTATGTGACTCTGAGATACATTGAGGGTATGCCCGACATCAAAATTCAAGAGTTATAAGAAATGGCCGACACAGGCTTATAGACTTCCTTTGAACAATATCATGAGACATACAAATAACTCAGGAAACATAGACTTGATGATAAAACTTTGTGATGCAGGAGGTATCAAAAAAATCTCCATAGGGACTGGAAGAATAACCAGTCAGAGGAGTAAACTCTAAGTAACGAGCTCAACTTCCTAAGGTCATTCTAAACCCAAAATTTGGATGAAATTGGACTCAAAATTTTGTGCTATGTTCAAAGGCGATACAGATGCTACCGATATGAGATAATATTCTTTTCCCGACCATCTTTTTTTATTTTTTCATAGGCAAAGAAATGTTATGGTACAATAGAGGAAATGAGTGTGCGAGTAAGCAACTAGTTCCAAGAAGCGGAACATACCTATAATAAATGCAAGGAAGTGCATGTGGGGAATGGACACTCGGGGGAATGTTTCCTCTAAGGGTATATGGTGTCAAGCTGCAAAGGATATATAGAAGACACTGCTTGGCTAGTGATGCAAATTGATGAGGTAAGAGGCTTATAACAAGAAAGAGGGAACCAAAAATAGGCTCAATAATGAAACCAATATGATGGAATGCAATTACAACTTAACTCCAAAAAAATTCTTTTTTTGTAGATTTAGTCCCCTAGGCCCAAAAAAAAGTATAAATTAATACCCAGGAGAACTCTTTTAGCCAATGGTGACTAGACTATTCCTTTTTCGTAAGTAGTCTACTTGGTCTAGAAAAGGGTTAAACTTATACCAAATAGAAATCCTTTCAAATCCATTTACCGAGTGTGAAAGAGACAAGTTCACTCGACAATATTTTCATTTTTTCAGGAGTCAAAAAAGAGCTTAACCAAGACTTGGGGGGGAGTCCCATAGGTAATGGTCATAATGCGTGTGAGTAAGAAAATGGGGTTCGAATGAAAATTCATATTGGGACTATAAATAAATCTTGGTCCTATGGAATAACTTTTGTATGGGCACCAAAGGACACAAAGGTTCTAACTAGGACACCCATGTTTGGTAAGCCTCTACCACTTAATAATGATACATATAGTAGCATTGAGAAGGTTTTGTGTCGCTAATAAATGGGTTTGTACCTAGGGTGTATGGATCATGGTCATAGGATGATGTAAGAATGAAAAACAAAGTGAAAACCTATCCTATATGTCAGTGAAAGAATATACCTGATGAAGGCATGAACGAGCGGTAGGACACTGGAAGCTATAAAGAATCCTGGGAAAAACCACTAAAAACCAAGTCTTTCCACTGTGCTATTAGTCCATAAGGTCAAAAAATAAAAAGGCCTACGAAATTTGTTGTAAGGTCAAAAAATAAAAGTATCTCTAGACTCATGTGGCTCGAAAGTTATAAAGTTTGACGTCATGGATGTTAAGCCTCACTTTCCTTACCATGTGTCCTTTCAAATCCATGTGGAGTACAGGAAAATTACCATCAAATGTACTGTAATTGATGAAGGTGTTGTGACATATGTGATGTCCCTAACCTGTTGGAAATCCATTGTCTCTCTGACCCTGTCTCAATCTATGACTATGTTGACCGCATTTGATGGGTGTTCATTTCAACCTCACGAAATCCTTCCTGCTTTTCCAGTCCAGTTAGGTGGGAAGACTTTGGAGGTTGATTTCAAGGTAGTCGATGCACCTCTTGACTACAATTGACTACTAGGGCGTAATTGGAATTATGACATGATAGCCGTCATGTCGTTCATTTTCCATACGTTATGTTTTCCTCACAAAGGGAAGATAGTGATGATTGATCAGTTTTCCTTTGCACACTCTAGTCCTAGTGCATCGTTTGGACCTTCAGTCCCTGTGATTGATAATTCTCAGCAGGAAACTGATGATGTTGGTGTTAGAATGTATTCCTCTTTGATGGGTAGCTTTGATTTCATGGAACCAATTCACCATATTTATGCCATTTCTAGTGAGTCTTCGTTGTTGACGAGGTCCATTTCTTTCTGTACTTTTCATTTCAACGACCCTTGGACCCTACCTTCCTCGACTATTTCGTATGGAGTTCAGTCGCACATTGGATGGAAATTCCACTGTAAACAATAGAGGTTGCATATCAAGCTATTATTGATGTTATTGCTGACCCAGATCATTCCTCCTCGTGGAAAGACGAGGTTGATATTGTTTTAGAGCCCATATGGGCTGCTCAATCATATTTTTTGCATGATTTCCTTGATGATACTTTAATTTTGGATGAATCCATATTAGAGGCTAGGTATGGTCCTGATAGGCCTTGGGACGATATGCATCATCAATCCTATTTTCTCCTAGATCTTGTTAAGATTGAATGGGATGAGTTTAGATATACCTTGAGTGAGATGATCGGTCACATCGTGGTTATGTTAGATACACATGGTATTTATGACGAAGGAAACATGGAGAATATTTCTCCTACTATCACGATCAAAATCTCTCGTATCCCTGGTAAAATTGAGAACATGTATGTCAATGCAGATTGTTCGCCTGAAGAAATTCAGATATACACCGATCTCTTCAAAGAGTTCCAAGATGTTTTCTTTTGGTCATATGAAGATATGTTGGGATCGAACCCAACATTATCGAACATGAGATTAAAACCTATCTGGATGTTAAACCTGATCAACAATGTCTTAGAGATGTTAATCCTAGGAAGGCCCCTGCTATTAAGGCAGAGGTAAAGTGTTGGTTGTGGAGCCTGATTATCTTCCTGATTCAAAGGTCTTGTGTTTTTCAGCTGTGTTTATACCCCATGAGACTTTACACCCTAGAAGTATGTACACTCTTCCACGCGGGGGAGTGCAGAGGGGAGTACCCCCTCTGCGAGGTCCGAGGGGGCTATCCCCCCGGCTGGGGGGTTTGTGGAAAAGCGGGCCCCCAAAGGAAAAATTGCCTTGTAAATGTATATTGTAATTTCATTGTAAATATGGAGCGTTCATTATAAGGTCATAGATCTAATGGTAGAAATTATGTTAGGGTTTTTTTTCCATATTAGGAAGCCCTCTGTTGTGAGGGAAATGTATTGTGGCTATGCAATATAGAGAATATTGTATTATGAGAGAGAGACTGTGAGAGAAAGAAGAGGAAGTTACAACCGGTTTGATGTAGGTTGTATCCCTTCATATGCTGGATAATACTAAAGGAAGGACCTGACAATTTCTCTAGTGGATGTAGCCCACACTAGGTGAACCACGTAAATCTGTGTCTCTATTGTATTGTGTATCTTCTGTGTTTTGTTTCCGCATTTATTTTATTTTATTGCTCCACAGTCATGTTTTTCTAACAACTGGTATTAGAGTGAAATGTAACTCGTAGGAAAAGAGGGTTCCTGGTTCGAGTGGGAGCAATGTCAGAAGATAGAAAGTTTAGGGTTGAGAAATTTAATAGCCAAAACTACCAGTTATGGAAGATGCAGATGGAAGATTATTTATATCAAAAGGATCTATTCCTACCATTGGGTTGAGTAGCAAATAAGCCGACGGACATGAAGGATGAATAATGGGAGATTCTTGACAGAAAGGCTCTAGGAATGATACGGCTGAGCTTGGCAGCGTCAGTGGCTTTCAATATTTCGAAAGAAAATACAACGAAGGATCTAATGGACGTGTTGGCTAAACTGTATGAAAAACCCTCAACATCTAATAAGGTATTTATAATGAAGAGATTATTTAATATGAAGATGTCAGAAGGTGGGTCTGTTGCAGATCATTTAAATGAATTTAATACGGTTACTAATCAACTAAGTTCTATAAAAGTGTACTTTGATGATGAGGTTAGGGATCTTCTAATCTTGTGCTCATTACGAGAAAGCTGGAATGGCTTGGTCATGGATGTAATTAACTTTGTATCTAGTTCAAATACTTTAAAATTTGATGATGTTGTTGGTGTTATCCTTAGTGAGGAAATGCGATGAAAAGCACTGGTGAGACATCAGGTAATGTGTTGAACATGGAGAACAGGGGAAGACAAAAGGATAGAGGAAAGAGCTCAGGGAACCGCGGGAATTCTAGGAAGGGTAGATCCAAATCTAGACTTGGAAATATAGAGTGATGGAATTGTGGGAAGAAAGGACAT
>ML776772.1:2474643-2525116 GCA_009831015.1 Picea engelmannii
TATTATTTAAATAATCCACCTTGACTTTGTCACTTTACTTTATCATTTAAATAATGATTTCTTCTTTTAGGTCACTTTGACTTATTTGACCTTGGGGGCTTCAAGCCTTCATGTGGGGGTCCTTCATCTTTGTAAGGCCATAAATTTCAAACCATGAGGAGTTATGTGACATTCCACATACCACCGAAAATGGCATGACAAGCACTATCCATATAGGATAGTTTCACCAACAATTTCCTTGATATTCATCTCATTATTCCACATACAAGCATGGGTTCTCCAACCATTCTTCTAGGATAACTCAATCCATAAAGCATCTTCCCATGAGGGCTTTCACCATAAGGGGACCACTTTGGAGTTCATCCATTTTTTCACCTTATCAATCATGATAAAAAAATAATGAGAGCAAGGGTCCTCCAACCATTCTTCTAGGATAACTCAATCCGCAAAGCATCTTCCCGTGAGGGCTTTCACCATAAGGGGCCCACTTTGGAGTTCATCCATTTGTGCACCTTATCAATCACGATAAGACAATAATGAGTCATCTATACATTTTTCCAACAATGCATCATATACCAATGAAACCACAACGATACATCTTCATCATGTATCAATGACAACTCATTGATCCATCTTCATCTATGCATTCTCATAAAGGAAAATACATATTATATTACATCAATCATCAATCAATCAATCCTTCGACATCAATCAATCACTTGACATAAATCAATGACATCAATCAATCAAACCATTGGCATCAATGACAACATGATCCAACATAATCAAATTCAGATAAAACCCGAGGATCAACATAAAACGACGTTTATTTGTCCTTGGGGTAGTTTTGCATACCAAAAAATGCCTTTCATGCTTACAAACGTCGGAGCAACCTTCCAACATGCCATGACCTTTTATTTTTATGATCTTAATCATATTATCTAAGATTACTTAGATGATATTGTTGCTCACTCTGCCAAGAGATAGATCACTCCACTCATCTTCGATTAGTATTTGAGAGATGTCGTTACTATTGCATTTGGTTGAACCCTCACAAGTGCATCTTATGCATCAGATATGGTCATCTTTTAGGATTCTTAGTGTCTGAGCATGAGATCATGGTAGATACTATGAAGGTTGAGGCAATACTTCGATTGCTTCCCCCGCGCAACATTAGACAACTTCCAAGTTTACAGGGGAAGGCTAACTTCTTGCGTCTGTTCATAGTAAACTATGCCAATTTAACTAAAGGTTTCATGCGTCTTTTCAAAAAGGACACTTTGTTTATATGGGATGAGTGAGCCCAATAATCCTTCGATTTTATTAAGAAAGATTTGGTATTGGTGCCTCTGTTGAAGCCTCCAGACTATAGTAGAGATTATTTTCTCTATATCTTCACGTCTGAAGGGATGGTTGGTATGGTTCTAGTTCAAGAGGACAATGAGCTCCATGAGAACATTTTCTACTATCTCAGTCAAAACCTAGTTGGTCATGAACTTAAATACTCTCATGTAGAGAAGTTGTCCTCGGTTGTCGTACATGTGGTTCAAATATTACGACATTATATCTTACTTTGCAAAACTACCGTGGTTGCAGATATCAATCCATTTCAATATGTCCTCATGAGGCATATCATAGGGGGGAAATATAATAAGTGGATTGTTATTTTGCAAGAATTTGATCTCGATTTCTCTTCGACAAAGTCTAATAAATCGTTAGTTTTTGCCGAGTTGATATTAGACTTCCCTCGACTAGATGAGGACATTTTTCATGACGATTCATTTGCAGATGAACATATTTTACTTATATCATCTTCGGACCCCTGGTATGGAGACATTTTGATCTATCTTTAAACCTTGAATTTACCCCAACATCTGTCGAGAGATGATCGACGATGTATACGTCATCAGGCTAAAAACTACCTTATTTTTAGTGACACTATGCATTGTCGAGGGGTAGATAATATTTTACGTTGTTGCTTGAATCGCGAGGAAGTTGAGGTTGTTCTAAATGATTGTCACAGTGGGACATGTGGTAGTAATTTATACGGGATTAAGACAACCCAAAAGATATTGCGATTCGGTTATTTTTGGCCATCAATTTTTAAAGATTGCATTGAAGTGGTCAAGAAGTGTCACCCTTGCTAGGGGTTTTCTTGAAAAATGCACTCACACCCAGCCCCTATTTACCTAGTCATCACCATCAATCCCTTCACCAAGTGGGGGGTATATTTTATGGACTATAACCTAGGCTCAGCCAGGGGGCACCAACATATTATCGTGGCCATGGATTATTTTACTAAATGGGCAGAGGCCATGCCTATCGTTAAATATGATGATAAGACTGCAACATTCTTCATATTCAACTAGATTATATCCTGGTTTGGAATCCCAAGAGAGATTGTCATTGATCATGGCAGTCACTTTCAGAACAAAATGATGAAAGAGTTAGCACCAAAAATTTGGTTTAAGCACGGTCATTCTTCCCCTTACTATCCCCAGGAAAATGGAAAAGTAGAGGCGGTGAATAAATCTCTCAAGACCATTTTTCAAAAACCCGTCAACCAGAGTAAATCTGACTAGCATCTGATGCTTTACCTTGCACTTTGGGCACATCGAACCATGGTAAAGAGTTCCACTAGTTTCTCTCATTTTCAGTTAGTACATGGCATGGAGTCGATTATTCTGATTGAATGTGAAATCCCTTCCCTTAAATTGGAAATCGAGCTTCGACCTGACACATCTGATCTTGAAGAATGCCTCGTGCACCTGGAGCGCCTTGATGAGAAGTGTCAATATGCCTCTACGACTATTGAAGTTAATAAACGACGTGTTAAGGTTCAATAAGATATGTATGTCTATCCTCGACAGTATGTTGAGGGTGACCTAGTTCTCCTTTATGATCAAGCCAAAGAGCTGCTGGGGGAAGGTAAGTTCAACCCCATGTGGCACAGTCCTTATATCATGCGAAAATTTTCATAGAACTTACGAAATAAAACAATAAAAAAACTTCCTATCACTTTGTAGGCACTTAATAGTCAAAATACGGACCCAAGAAGACTCAACAACCAACAAAAATCACCCAACAAACAATAAAATCATCCAACAATACTTAAGAGATGATGTGCGTGACTGTTTGAGCACAAATCGCATATACACACTCCCTAAAGGAAGACAACTCACGTATATACATGTTTGTCAAGGGAAAAACCACGTATACCAAGAAAAAAATTTCCAGGGCAAGGGTTAAGCCAAGAGACTCAGATGCAAATAAAAATGAAGGTTGTCAAGCAACAAACTACAAGGAGACTTAAGATAAAAAAGAGAAAATCAAGGAGAAAAACACTCCAAACCCCAAAAAAGGAGATCAATCCCCAGTATGGTCACCAATTATGTTACGAGGAAAATATCTCTATGGCTAGGGGTAAACCAAAATAGAAGGAATGACACACATAAATCAACTCTAATCCCAAGTATGTTATATAAATGAAATGATAACAATACAAGGCTAAGAGCCTACCTCATCCGAATGTTCGAAGAAGACCACTGTTGAGCACATGACCCAAAGATTTATACTTGCAACTTGTCATCAACAACCAAGATACACAAGCATACGATGATAATATATAATGTTAGCATATAAATTAGCATAATCCATTAACATACATGAAAAATACGCCCATGGAATAATAATTCAAATATTTGCAAGAAATCAATTAGACGAGAAAAGAGTATTTCTATTAAAATAATCAACATAAGTACATAGGTGACAAACTTCTGTAACGACACATATCAGAACCAAGAAACTAAGTCCCTCCAGCTGGGCCTCCACCACTTCAATCCTCCACCAAAGGAAACTCATATATAGGATTCAATGAGGTTCTCCATCACAAAGAGGGAAGAGCTTGGGGGCTGAACAAAAGGAGTTCATAGTTTTAAGGACAAAGGGATGCATACTCAATATGAAGTGAAATTTCTCCCGAGTGTCTTTGCTCTCAAAGTTGAATTGTTGAATTTTCTCAAGGCTTGTATATGGTTCAATTTATAGCCTTCAAATGGAACTGAAGGGTCGATTTGGAGCGTTTCTAGTATATGGAAGGTCAATGATCATGGATCTCATGACATCGCATGGAAATCCGACATGATTTTTAATTTTTGAGCATTGAACCTGATGTACACGAGTTGTAGTGGAGAAAATTGTGTATACACTTGTTGTATAACTGGTAGGGCGCGTATATGTGGAAAAATGTGCATTTTTAGTTCTGGAATGAACAAAAAGGAACTTCAAGTCTGCAGAGGGTAATGGAAGACCATCTAAGCAAGTTGCATGGATTGAGGCAAAATTTGTTGTAAGATAGATGCCATGTGTCAGAAAGTTGGCTTGGGTTGATGAATAGTTGGTATGGATTGTTGGATTTCATTGATGTCAACTTGGAGAGTGATATTGTAGATTGATGTCAACCCTTATTGATTGATGTCAACCCTTGGAGAAAGTCCGGTAGCGAATTTTGGTAGCACAAATATTTGGGTAATGGACCCAAGGTTGTTTCATGTATAATGGTATGAATTTTAATATATTTTAAGGTAATACTATTCTATATGGATAGTACATGTCATTCCATTTTCGGTGGCATGTGGAATGTCACATAAATCCTCACGGTTAGAGAGTTATGACCATGAGAAGTTGGAGAACCCAGGTTTGGGTAATTGACCCAAGTTTGTTTGATGGATAATGGTATGAGTTTTGATATATTTGAAGGCAATAATATTATATATGGATAGTACATGTCATTCAATTTCCAGTGGCATGTGGAACATCACATAACTCCTCACGGTTAGAGAGTTATGGCTATGTGAAGTTGGAGAACCCTCATGAGTCATCTAGAAGCCCCAAAAGGTCAAAGTAGTCAAAGTGGTTTAAGAGATTTTTAGAGGGTAAATAATAAAGTGAAGTGATGAGTGTACTATAATTCAAAGTGAATACAAAATAAATTATTTAAATAATAAATTTAATGGAGAAATTACTAACTTGACAAGTGGTTAGAAGTGGGTTAGCCATAAAATAAGGAAAGTGGTTTAAGATGGTTAGAAGGTAACCCTTTGAGGTAACGTGAAGTGATGAGTGTACTATAAGTCAAAGTGGATACAAAATAAATGATTTAAATAATAAATTTAATGGATAAATTATTAATTGGATAAGTCGTTAGAAGTTGGTTAACCCTAAAATAAGGAAAGTGGGTTAAGATGGTGAAAAGGTAACCCCTTGAGGAAGCTACATGAAAGTATAAATAATAGGTAAGGCTCTCTCATTTTATATCACACTTGAGCATATTGAATATCTACAGGTGACTGAGGTAACCAAAGGATATCTAAGATGAATTTCAGAGAGAAGGTGAAGTAAAGAAGGCCAAAATTCAAGGGAGGATAAATTCTTTTGATGATGCTTTCTAAGGTATGTTATTTATAGGTCATCTCACCATTTTCGAAATAAAGTTTTTTATAGAATGATTTAGACCGTGAAATGGATATTCCATTGAGAAAACATATCCAAGTAGTTGTGGTACAAATTTCATCTTGTGGGTCGTTGTATTTTTGGAGTTACACTCCATGGAAAATAGGGTTTGTGGCTAGTCCTGAAACTAGTCTAAAACAAGTGTTTAGGGTAAAAATGTCATAACTTCTTCATAACAGATCCAAATTAAGTAAGACCAATTTTTTTGCTTAGAGTATAGTCTGTAGTATTTTGTGTAAAATTTTCATATCCATACAACAAATATTTTGCGCGGGGCATGCTCTACAAGTTCGCTCTCTAGAATAAGACAAAGTTCAACAAGGTATGCCATTTTTGCTATAACTCCTTTTCTGAGAGGTTCCAAGTAGT
This sequence comes from Picea engelmannii, assembly GCA_009831015.1. NCBI lineage: Eukaryota > Viridiplantae > Streptophyta > Pinopsida > Pinales > Pinaceae > Picea > Picea engelmannii. The sequence goes on from ML776772.1 coordinate 2,480,524, forward strand.
GACACCTGGAGGAATTGCATAAAACACACTGAAGAACATTTTGTACTATTTTCAGATATTTATTCATTACAGGTACATAGTTATTATTATTTCAAGTTAGGGTTGTTGATTAATCCAAACCTAGTCATCTGAGACTAAAACAAAGTTTGATGAAAATGATAGTCTCTTGTTGTTAAAGTTAAGGAATGTTTGTAGGTATGTGATCATATACACCAAGTCTATTACAGAGTTATAAATTAGATTTGGATGATGAAATTGATGAAATCTTTTGGTTGAGGTACATGTTGGGTACATGGTTGAGACAAGTAGTTGATGAGTTGGAACATACATGAGGTGTATAGTTGATGATGTTGGTACATCTTGATGATTCATAGTTGATGAGTAGTTAATACATGATTGGTACATACTTGGTACATGGTTGGAGGCACTTATTAGTAGTATTGTTGACACATGGTTTATGGATTATGTAGCATACTTGTATTGGTATATTATTATAAGCACATATTGATCTTGGTGATGATTATGAGTTGTTGTGTTATGCTTGGTTGATACACATCTTTGAGAGTTGTCTTGGTGACTAGATCTGATTTGTTTGATAATATTGATGAGACAGGTTGTTGTGATAGGTTGTTTGGACATGTTGTTGTGACAGGTTATTTGTACAGGTTGGTGCATGGTTGATGCACTTGTTTATGGTACAGGTTGATTATAGGTTGATTGGTACATGTTTACAACATTATATCTCACAATGATAGTGTGACAGTGGTTCCATCATTCTACTTATACGTCAAGGCAGTTGGACGGGGCAAGGACAAGTGGTTGGAGCCACCTTACGGTTGTAGCCAAAGAACATAAGGGGTTGTAGCCTCCTTTTGGTTGTAGCCAGAGAATTGGGGAGTTGGAGCTTCCCTCAGGTTGTAGCCTCCTTCCAGTTGCAACTGGAAAAATAAGGAAGTTGGTGCTTCCAATGAATGTGATTCTTCAAGACATATAAGAAAAAACATTATGTGGTTTTCTCCCGCTTTGGTTTCCACGTAAACATCGGTGTACTGTGTATGTGTATGATTGTTCATTTGTTCATTGCTTATTTACTCTGCAGTTATTAGATGATAATGCTACATTTATATAACACTTAGATTATATGGTTAAAAATGATTAAATTGCTCTATTACTGATTCACCCCCCTCTCAGTAATCCAACAATTGGTATCAGAGACGGTTCCTTCAAGAAACAGTTTAACCACTGGAAGGAGATCATGGATTACTCTGAGAATGGAGTACCAATGTTTAGTGGTTAGAATGGTTTTAAGTATGAGATGTGGAGCATAAGGATGAAAGTATTTTTACAGACACTTGGACATTATAGTTGGCTATCAGTTGTTGCAGGATATGATAGTTCAAAAAGGGAAAAGACTTCAGCCAAGAAGGAATTGAGGAAGAATAACAAAATAGCAATGGATTTCATCTGGGAGGGATTACCTAATCTAATAAGAGAAAAGGTTGGTAAATGTTCATCAACAAAATAACTTTGGGATAAGTTACATGCCATATATTCTTCACCCATCACTGATTCAGAAAATGTCAAAGAAGATGCAGATACAAATCAAGAATAATTATGTTGACCGTGTCAAGAAGATTCAGAAGATGAAGAGTACATAATCACCAGAGGTATGTTGTTTTGTTTTAATTGTGAAAAACATGGACATATTGAAATAAAATTCCATGAAGAAAATGAGACAGAAAAACGAATTGAAAAGGAAGACAATTATGAAGAAGAATTGATTAGTGCTTTAGATGAACTAAGAGAAGAAAACAATTCACTCAAGAAAGAATTGATGAAACAAAAGGAAAGTGTTCACATTTTTGAAGAATCCTAACAGGTCATTGAGAACTTAAGAACTCAGCTAGAAGAAACTAGAAAGATTGAAGAAAATCTTGAATATCAAAAGCAATGTTTGGAAACCAGCATAACAACACAGAAGGAAGAAGCAGAAATGAGAGAGAATGTATTGACAGATTATCTTAAGGAAAGAACTAACGATCTAAACCAACTTGAGGCAGAGTTTGGTCAAGAAGAGAAAGGACTTGAAGAAGAAACAATCACATTAAAAATTCATCTTGAAGAAGCGAAAAGAACAGAAGAAGTCATGAAGTCTCAGATAATGAAGAAAGAAGAAAAGGTTGAGAAGCTTGAAGAAGAAGTTGTCACATTGAGAAGTAAAATCGTCAAACTCAACAATAATGTTGAAGAGACAAAAACATCCACATTAGTTATAAAGAATGAAGAGAAGCACTTTAGGTTGCTAGAAAAGAAGAATGAAGAAAATAGAAAGAGTTATGAAGAAGTACTCAAAGGAAGGAATCATGGTCAACCAGAATCTAAGAAAACTATTGAAGATACATCTTCAAGAAGACCATCCATGTTCAATCCACAAAGAAGCTTCAATCATGATCATGATCAATCAAGGAAAAAATTCAGAAGGAATACGCCACAAAGAAGATCATTCACTCCCAGGTATGCAAATTTATTTTATGGTCATTGTTTTTATTGTACTAACTTTGGACATAAGGTTGCAGATTGTAGGAATTATAAAATAAATGTTCAAGCAAGAAGTGCCTATGTGGTCGCACGTAACATTGAGTGTTACAAATGTCATAACTATGGACACATAGTCAGTGATTGTAGAAGCATGATCGATACTTCCATGAAAGAGAATATTGATATCAGATATAAGAAAGTATGGATAAGAAAACAGGAAGAACAGGTAAACAAAGACTAGGTACCAGAGATCGCGAGATTGGCAATAAAACAAAATGAATTAAATTCTACAGAGAAAAACAAAGATGTCAGATACAGAAAGGTTTGGAAAATAACTCAAAGAAAAGGAAGGACATGTAAATAAGGAACATGTTCAAGATATTGTACTTCAGGCATTGTAGTGAAAGATGTATCCACAGACAGAAAGAAAGAAGTCATATCTTAGAGAGATAATGAATCTACCAATGAAGATGATGATGAATCTACCAATGAAGATGATGATGAATACACATCAGAGCAAGAATGGTGATGTATATTCAACAAATAAATAAGATAAATTAAATATTTTTTAGAATTTTATTTTTATATTTGAATATCATTTTAATGAAAGTATTAATATTGTTGTGGTTTTTCCAAGCTACAAGGTCTCCCAGTAATTAAGTTATGAATTTGGGTATAATTATGACTTATAATATTAAAGTTCTCCCAGAGTAATTAAGTTACGAATTTGGGTATAATTATGACTTATAACATTAAAGGTAAACATGTTATGCACATTTGTTTTGATTTTGGCAATAGTCATTTTGTTATTTAAAATCACAATATTGAAAAAATCATTTTGATTAATTAAAATAGAATTTATAAAATAGTTATAATATTTTGGAATCAATATTCACCACAAGCTCAACTAGCTTGTTACTCCTATTATTCTATATGGATGAAAAGTTTGGAGATGCATTATCTCTCGAGAATCAAGGAGAAAGATAGAGCAAATCCAAAATAATTTTATAACCTATCATCTCAAAATTAAAGGAAATACACCTTATCCTATCCTCCTCTTAGAGGCAGACCTTTCCCCCATTGAGAGCACGAGTATGACTAGGTACCTAATGTATAACAACAAGTTAAACAACATGGAACACAAGAGACTTCCTAAAATTGCTTTAAACTCTTGCCCTAACCACCTTTGAATCAAGCTAGGGGGTGGCATAAAGATGCCCAGTCTTGGCTAAGCCATTGGGGAATGTAATGTTCCCAACCAATGTTTTTATGTTTTTCTAGTTGCGGTATTTTGTCAAACACTTTGCAGATTTGTCTTTTAGAGTTGTCCCGGGGTTTATTGTGATATTTTTGATGATGTTTGCAGCAAGTAAAAGATATCAATGTAGCCAATAACATATACACAACAAGATACAATAGAAGCAACTCAAGAAAATGCCACAAATACCTTAGATCTGATTTTATTTATCATAATATAGCCGACCTCATACCAAATGGAGTAGATCTAGAATACAAATAATAGAATAGAGTGTGTAGGTGATGATGCCTCCAAGATACAAGATATAGATGAATATATAGGCTTCCAAAATCCTCTCCAAGATGAATACCAAGTAACACTGAAGTCCAATTGTTACCCTCTGTTGTAGGTGATTCCCTCTCTGGCACAATGTGCACTTCCTGGCTGGAATAGATCAAGGGAAGTACGACCTCCTCTCTGATGGCCTCAAACCTCTGCAAAAATCCATGGGAAGATAGACCTGGTGATGGAAAGAAGATATGAGTATTATTTGAGTTGTATCTCAACTGGAAGACCTCCCAACAGCAATATCTCTAAGACAGATGTGCCCTCTCTAGCTAAAGGAGGCCAATAATTTAGCCTCCAATAATATGGCCTCTAAGTCACTGAAACCAAATGCCAAAATGTAGATTGGGAGTTAGGAAATCCCTATGATAAATCTCCAAACGGATGGGAGTGATCTCCCACTCCAAATCACTAGAACCCCTAGGAATAGTGAACCCTCCGGAAAAGGAAACTTGCCCCTCTGAAAGATAGAATGAATGGATTGAATAATCCTCTCAAAAAGTGATGGAAAGAGGTGCTATGGTGTTATAAATGAATTCCATAGAGAGTGATACTATAGATATAACTTTCCCAATACAAATCAAATTTCTCTTCCTCAAGATGATGTGCCCAACCTACTCGAAACCCCCACAGTGCGCTCTGCTTCCTCAAGCTACCTGTAGAACTGAATAGAACTAATGTAGAATGGCGAGGGAAGAATATTTCACCTCCTTGGCCAAGCTTGGATCGGTAAAGGTGGGATCTTTCACCACCGAGCTGATATATAGGGTTTGTTCAATCAAAACCCTCAAAACCCCCAAGTTTCATGGGATCTCTAGCAAGAATCCAGACATAAAATGATAATCAACATAATGGGAGAATATAGGCCCCTATCTCTCTTTTATCCCCCCTTGTTCACCTTTTCCCTCCAAGTGACTTTTACTTAATTTTTATTTTTCTTTAATTAAATCACTTTATTAATTACTTGGCCTTTTTACCTCTAAAAAGTGATTTATTCGTCCCTATGGATTCTATGGCCATTGAAAGTCACTTCTCATCATCTAATCACGTAGTTCTCTTCCTCCCGATTTCGATGAGCTATTACACTAAGAGGTTCCTCCAAGTATTATTCCCAAAATGGCCTTCTTAGTGAAATTAATTAAAATATGACCCATAATAACTCAAAATTACGGAAATCGTCAGAATGCAATGAAACCAAAGACAACCTATCCAGAATGGATTCTGATGATTAAATATGATGAAAGATGCAAGTCAGACCTAATAAAACCCCTCAATATTTACCGAATTCACTGTCACCCCCCTATGGCTACTCTGGTAAGAATAACACTCTGTAACATAATAATGTCCAAAAATGGGGACATTACAGTCCTCCCTGCTAGAATATTGCTTGTCCTCAAGATGTAACTGAACCAATCTGTATGTGATACCAGGTTCCCATATCCACCTATGTGACCTGCAATAAGCTCTCCTCAATACATGGCCCTTCCAAGTGCTTACCACACATGATACCCAAATACTCATGATGAGTAGAATGATCGTGTGCACCTAATCCTCGGTCAAATCCCTAAGCAATCACTCTACTCAGATCTTGACCCCATCAAAATCTGGACTAACTAGCACTCCAATACTTGGATCCCATATCAATATGTGAACTGCAGTGACTTGTGAAGTATAGTCCTGTAATATACCAACATCTTGTATCTCCTAAAGATCCCCAACTAACAAAGCATGTAGATACAATATCCATCCATCAAGGAGTCTCTCACGTAAACCCATCTCCCAACTATCGTCTCTGGCAAAAGCCAAACCCCTGCTAACCAATAATATGATCTACTCATATTTTTGATCCTCAACCAAGGATATCCATACTACCACAAAGCATACTCATCTCGTATTGCTCTCAAATTCCCCCAACAATGGAAAGAATCAATCATGCAAGTCTTTGAAACCCTCATGCGCTCTAGAAGAGCACCAAATCCTGCATCACATAGCTCTGAAGGTCTCATACCAAGTATATTAATTCCCACAAAACTATAAAACTCTGGCTAAAGTAGAATGATATTCATGATTTCTTGTCCATAATCACTAAACTCAGCCTCCATGTCAATCCACACTACTGTCTGTAGAGTCCCATACTCCAACCATGCCTCCATGTGTCTCATGACATCATCATCGATATTCCCCAAGGAGAATCTATCTTTATCTTTCTGACGAGTCTTGAAATGACCAAGCTATCCAACCATAGATACATCATGTGCAATCCTCAAGATCCCTAACGCTACCTACTACAACCATACCTCTTGCCAATTGATCTCATAGATCTCATTAGAATAACTTGTCCATCTCTATGCCCAGTCCTCATCCTATTGATACTTTGAACCTATATCCATCTCTGAAACATACTCTGTCCCATGGCTGAGGATTCTCTCCATCATGCCCCAAGCCTCATATGGCTGTCTCAGATGATCCACCCCTAACATGTTGTATATAATCTAGTCACTCTTGTCAGGTGGTCTCTTCCTACCAAATCTCCATGTCCCCTACCACTGTCTATCTCCCCCTATGCTTTTGTCTATGATGAAAGTGTTGGGGAAGGATAACATAAATAAGTACAACTATATGTAGGAATAGAAAGTATCATAGACTTTGGTCAATCCCAAGGACTTAACCAAAATCTCATCCACTGGCACCCATGGTGAATAATTGCTTGTGATCATCATTAAAATCCAACCATCGGGTACAACAATATGTAACTCCATGAACTACTGGTCAATCACTCTCCCTCCATCATCACTCATATAGATACTGCTACTGGGATGATGATATACTAGATATATGTATTGCTGGAAGGAAGATGAATCTCCATTCTCCACTAAGTGTGTCTCCTCCCTGCAATCCAATGCATCCCCCTGAAACCCACTAGACACCTCTACATGCTCCTGTGAACTATCTCTCATCATCATATGCCCTTTTATACTCATGAAAGCCTCTGTATCCTCCTCCATCATCATGTAACCAAGGCATGTTGTTGGGTCAGGCTCTGTATGGATGTCATCCAATCCTTAAACACCAATGGAAGTGTCCTCATACATGTCCGTGGCTCTGGAATCCCAAGGTGTATGTGTAAGAACAACTATCTCAAAACCCCTCATGAATGGTGGCCCCTGTGACACATATATATACTCCAATGTCTCATGGTCACATATATCCATATCCATCAGTGATACTGTGTGTCCCTCACACACCTCCAATAACTGGTGCTCCTCTACCAACCCACAAACATCCTCTGGTGAAGTAGCTGAAGTAAACATCTGGCTCTCTGCTGAGATAGATGTAGTGGATCCCTGATTAGTATCATTAAGGAGCTCCTCTAATATGGACCCTGATTCTCGAAGGGTTGTCTGTGCACCGTCCAAGAATCCATGTATGCTTGCCAACTCATGGGTGAGTTGGTCCACCTCAATCTCCTTCTCCATTAGTGCCATGTGATACATCTCACCAACCTCCAATAGGTAATCTCTATACATCAACAACTGCTGGTAGTTGGCCCTCATCATAGTCATTCTCTCCCTGAGTGTATGAAAGTAATCAATGGCAAGTCCCCCACCTGAACTATCATGTGCCATCGAGGCCCTCCAACAATAACCTGCCACCAATGCATGTGTATCATCAATGCATCTAGTGGCTACCATGATCATGTCCTCACTGAATCTCAACTCTCCTTTCAAGTGTCATGACTCCTGATCACAATCCTGTTGAGGTGCTACCTCATGCCTCTCACTACTAGTGTCAATAATGGAATCCCCAACAACACACTCCTCAAAATATAAGGCACTGAACTGCCCACTGTCCAATGTGCTACTGAGTCCTCCTATATGCCACTGCACACCATCACCAACTGCTACCCCCATCTAAATCACATTGTATTCTATATGTCCAATTGTATCCTCTTGTGTGCTCACTTTGCTAATTTCATTTTCACCTGGATCCCATACAGATGTGTCTAGACACAAGATATGGTCATCCTGACCAATAAGGAGTGCATCCTCATCACTGTAGACTGGTTCTGGAAGTGAGTATCCCATCAAACTGTTAGTCTCCACAACCTAATCTAAAAATAGACTCCCCAAAAGAGGTGACTCGCTCTCCTCATACTGATAGGTATGTATATAGTCGACTGGATTCAATCCATGCCTCTCCTCCTAAGCCTCGAGATCCATATGTCCTTTGTGTTCAAATGCTACACAAGGCTCTTCTACTACCTCCAGAATGCTATTGATATCCTCCTGTGTCATGTCTATCATAAATATCCAAGAAGGTAAGGATTGTGTCACACTCAACTCAATGGGAGGAATAGTATCCCCCATGCATGACCTCATACTAGGTGCTAACACATATGAATCCCCACAAGTGTCACCACTATGTTGAAGTGTTGAGTCCTCAACACTGTCTGATAGGGAAGGTAAGGAATATGCGCTATTATCCTGTCCATCCAACTATCCATCAAATGCGTAGGAGTCACTAGCCTCATCAGACTGCTCTAAATAGGCATATATGGTTGCATCCCCGTGCATCTCCTCATTCTCACTGTCGTAGTGCACCTTCCCTTTACCCCTGCATATGTGATCTGACTCCCAAGGCACTTTGCAATTGTAGCAAAGTTCCTTGCATCTAATGGGTGTAGGCTAAATCCATGTTTCCTTCCATCTACTAGTTGGTAGTGATGTATCTACCTTCTTGACTGCTTTGGATTTGTTTTCTTCTGCTATGTTGCTCCAATAATGGATTTCTTCCATCTTTTTTGGCCCAATGTGTAACCTCATATTTGCTCCACCTAGATTTTTTTATGGATACAAATTGTTGGAATGTTACTTGAGCCCTGAATGTCGCACTAAGGGCGTAATATTCCTCATTACAATATATGATCTCCTCTGCAAAATCGAAAAACTACATCTCTCCTCTATATCATCAATGTATATCACAGGCTGGCGAAGGAAATTCACTCTGATACCATTCTAATGTTCCCATCCAATATTGCTTGGAACATTGAGGTTTTTTTTATGGTTTTTTTTGTTGTGATATTTTGTCAAACACTTTGCAAATTTGTCTTTTAGAGGTGCGCTAGGGTTTATTGTGATAGTTTTGATGATGTTTGCAGCAAGTAAAATATATCAATGTATCCAATAACATATACACAACAAGATACAATAGAAACAACTCAAGAAAATTCCACAAATACCTCAGATCTGATTTTATTTATCATAATATAACCGATCTCATACAAAATGGAGCAGATATGGAATACATATAATAGAATAGAGTGTGTGGCTGATGATCCATCCAAGATAAAAGATAGAGATGAATATCTAGGCTTCCAAAAAGCTCTCCAATATGAATAAATCTCCAAATTGATGGGAGTGATCTCCCACTCCAAATCACTAGATCCCCTAGGAACAATGCACCCTTTAGAAGAGGAAACTTGCCCCTCTGAAAGTTAGAATGAATGGATTGAAGAATCCTCTCAAAACCTGATGGAAAGAGGCACTATGGTTCTAGAAATGAAGTTTGAAGAGAGTGCTACTACATATATAGATTTCCCAATCCAAATCAAATTTCTCTTCCTCAAGATGATGTGCCCAACCTGCTAGAAGCCCCCAAAGTGTGCCCTACTTCCTCAAGCTACCTATGGAACTGAATATAACTGATGTAGAATGGTGAAGGAGGAATCTTTCACCTCATTGACCAATCTTATATTAGGAAAGGTGGGATGTTTCACCACCGAGTTGATCTCTAGGGTTTGTTCAGTCAAAACCCTCAAAACCCCTAAGTATCATGAGCTCTCTAGCAAGAAGCCAGACATCGAATGATAGTCAACATAATGGGAGAATAGAGGTCCCTATCTCTCTTTTATCCCCCCTGTTCACCTTTTCCCTCCAAGTGACTTTTACTTTATTTTTATTATTCTTTAATTAAATCACTTTATTAATTAATTGGCCTTTTTTCCTCTAAAAACTGATTTATTCGTCCCTATGGCTTCTCCGACCACTGAAAGTCACTTCTCATCATCTAATCTTGTAGTACTCTTCCTCTCGATTCTGATGAGCTATTACACTAACAAGTTTCTCCAAGTATTATGCCCAAAATGACCTTCTTAGTGAAATTAATTAAAATATGACCCATAATAATTCAAAATTACAGAAGTCTTCGGAATGCAACAAAACCAGAGCCAAGTTGTGAGGAATGGATCTTGATGATGAAATATGATGAATGATGCAAGTCAGGCCCAATAAAACCCCTCAATATCTCATGAACTCACTGTCACCCCCATTTGGTTACTCTGGTAAGCATAACAACTTGTAACATAATAATGTCCAAAAATGGGGATATTACAGGGAATCATGGAAGAGACCATTATACAGAATAAGGATACTATTAAAAATATTATTAAATCAAAATTTTAGGAGAAAATGTGTTGTGATAAAGAGTTAGAGGAAAAAAGAAAAATAAGGTATTATAAGGAGTTAATCAACCCTAATTTAGAAGATCAAAATGATCTCTTTGTTTTGACAAGTGTAAAGAAAAAAATAAACATTGCTAAAATAAGAACAAATTCTCATGAGCTCGATAGTGAAACCGAGAGTTGGTCAATTCCTAAAACGCCATGGGACAAAAGGGTGTGTCACCTATGTGACACTAAGAGGGTTGAAGATGAAAAGCATTTTCTCTTACATTGTCCAGCTTATACCAAAATTAGATCTCAATTTCAAAATATTTGTCACACTACCAAAATTAGATTTCAATTTCAAAATATTTGTCACACTACCAGCCTTCCTAATCTTTTAACTCAACAAAACTATGGTGATCTTGGAAAGCTTCTTGTAATGCTTTTCAAACACATAAACAAAATTTTAAAGAATTATAAGAAATCCCTTACCTTCTTAAGGTCTGATAGACCATTTCAGTCTTAGTGGACGTTCATCATCATCATCATATATATTATTAATTCTAGTATGTCTCAATATAATTTTTTTTTAATTTATTCTATTTTATTTTGATTTTTTCAAGATAATTAAGATAATTACAATATTGAAAATTACGGTTTTTTTTAAGTTCACCTTTTTTTTATATTTATTTATTAAAATATAATAAAATTTCTTAAATTCAACGATGAACCTCTCCTTTATCGTCCATGAAAAAGGGATGGGAGTTTTCAGTAAATCTAGAAACAGATGAAATGTAGCAGGTTCGAATCAATAAAGGCCAAAGTTAAAATGTCAGCTAAGCAAACTTAATAAATGAAATCTACCAATGTACAATGTTTATTAAATTAATAAACTCTATGGCATATAAACTTTGATAGTTTCTCGGTAAATATGACTCGAGAAATTGAATGGTGGAGATCGTAGAGATGGAGAAATTGAATGAAGAGCATGACGACATTGATAATAATTATCCATTGTGCTCAAATGTCAGTATAATAAATTCTCCGTTATATGATATAGATAGAGTAACCGTTGCAATAAAGACATGTTTTTTCATGAGTCTATATGTTAACAAGAGTTGTATGGTATCCTAGTCCTTTCCAGGTAAGATAATGTATCCTCTGTCTATGTACACATGCAGTACATATATCTATTGGATATGGCAGAAGATGCAAAGTGTAACGGAATGTGTTTCAGTATCGGTGATAGTGACGTGCTCTGTATGCCAAAGCCAGAGTTATTTCAATGTCAACTAACCAGCTAGTGCCCACAAATAGAGTCTCTAATCTCTTCCTGGCACAACCCAAGGTGCCCGTATGAGAAAACATGGATGTACACCTTGGTTGTTTGGCCATGTAACAACTAGCGTGGTAAAATGGTTGGCAAAGTCTATGTGAATACACGCGCATAGTAGTACCCGAGGTTCTAGAGCACATCTGGTGCACCCCAAGATCCAATGCCAATAATTTTAAAGACCGAATTAAATGCTCGCCAACACCTCTGCAATAAGGGGTTCAAGTTCTTCACCAATCATAATTTTAAAAAATGGTTTAATTTAAAAAAAAATTAAAAAAATCAATATAACAATGTTATACTTTAGAAAATTGTTTAAATTTATAGTCAAACTGTTTAGTTGATGGAATTGATGTCAAATCAATAACAAACTCATTACTATAGTTCTGGACTAATAATTTTAATAATCTCCATCCACTATATTTTTAATAATGTGAAACCTTTGAAAAAGCTCAAATCTTTTCCCTCGCAATAAGAAATTGATTTTAATAACCAATTAAATATGAAAAAAATAATTTTAAATAATAAAAAAAATATAAAAAAAATCAATTTACTATGTAAAATATTTGAAAAAACTAAAATTTTGTTAAAAATAAATAATAGTAATAGCATGCAATAAAATAAAATTGTTAAAAATTCCTAATTTAAAAAAGATGATAGATATAATCACCAAAATAAAATGTCGTTCACGAAGCAGCAGTACGAATCTCATCCATGAGCTACCAAAGGCTCAACTCGAACTCACAATTATTGTTTTGTGGACCCTCTCAAACTATTAGCGGTTAGAGATGCAATGTATTAATATTGATGTGACATTTAGCTATGGTGGATTTTGTTCCACAATATTCCTTTCTCTAGATTTACCCTAATTATTGTCCACGTCATGGCATCCAAACCACTTGCATAGCACTGCCAAGAATAAATTGCAGCCACGTGCAAAATTATCTTAACCGCTTGCATAACATTGACAGAAATTACATTGTAGCGACGTGGAAAAATTATCTTTGTGAAAATAGTTGATGGAGAAGAGAGATGTCAAGATCTGTCAAGCTTTGTAAGAGAGTTTTAGTGTCTACATGCTATGCTCCACCATTTCCTCTGCCAAGATATCTAATTCACAGACAAGTGTATATATCCACGCTCAAAGCTAAGATATCTAATTCTTACTAAATCTTTAACCTTTTGATAGGGTTTAGTTCTTAAAGACGGAATTAAATGCTCCAACAACTCTGCAATAAGGGGTTTAATTTTTCCACCAATCATAATTTTAAAAAATACTTTAATTAAAAAAAAATAAAAATTAATATAATAATATTATATTCTGGAAAATTGTTTAAATTTATAGTCAAACTTCTTAGTCAATGAAATTAATGTCAAATCAATAACAAATTCATTGTTATAGTCTTTCTTTGGCAGGGACTAATAATTACTTTGGATATTTCGAGAAGTTATTTTTGTTTAATAAGTGTAACGAAAATATACTCATAAAATAAGAACAAATAAAATGTTTAATAAATTTTATTTATTTATTTAAAATAGATATAAAATAATTATAATAAATATTTAAATTAATTACAATAGTAGTATAAAAATTTAAAAATTCTTAATGTATTATGATGATGGTGGTTAACATCCACTGACACCAAAATTGTTTTATGAAATTTTAAGGTAATAGATTACAATTTCTTTATAATGTTATTTTGATGCTAAAAAAACATTCAGAGAAGCTTTCCAAGATCAATATAGTTTTGATGACTTAGAAGGTTAGGAAGGTCAGTATTATTACACATATTTTGAAAATGAGATCTAATTTAGGTATATGTCGGGCACTCGAGGAACAAGTGTTTTTCATTTTCGAACCTTCTTGGTATCACAAAGGTGACATATTCTTTCATGACATTGTGTTTTGGGGATTGTCAAAAGCCACTCTCACTATGTAACTCATGAGAATTAATTCTAATTTTAGCAATATTGATTCTCTTTTTAACATTAGTCAAAATAGAAAGATACTTTTGAACTTCAAAATTAAGGTTAACCACCTTATAATATCTTTATTTTATTTTATTCTCCAATTATTTATGGCACCATAGATTCTCCTTAAATTTAGCTTGAACAATATTTTTAATACCATAGATATTCTACATAATAACTTTTTATTTTATTCCCCAATGATTTAATCAAGACTTCACATCATTATGCCATTCTATCTTAAGTCGTTGGTAATTTTGGTTGGAGTTTGAAGCAATTTTGGGGAGCCTCTTGTTATCCATGTTGTTTATCTTGTTCTTCTACATAAAGTAACTAATCATAGTCGTGCTCACAATGGGAGAAAGACTTTCTTCTGTGATGAGGATATGATAGGGTGTATTACCTTTAATTTTGAGATTATAAGTTATAAAATTCTTTTGGATCTGTTCTATCTTTCTCCGGGATTCTCAAGAGATATTGCATCCCCAAATTTTACATCCATATAAGATAACAAGAGTGACAAGATTATCAAAGAGGATCTTTTCTTATCCCATAGCCAAAGGTCTACTAATTTACAATTATTTTCAAGCCCATCATAAGCTTTCTACCCTCCATTTATATTTTTCTCAATGTTGTATTTCCAATTGAGCTTGTGATGAATATCAATTCCAAGATAAGTGTATGAAGACACTTCCTCCATGGTATTTTTTTTCATATACAAAAGTATCATAGGTGATGTTATTGGATTTAATTATCATAAGCTTTTTTTTGTCAATGTTCACAATCATTCTTGTACTAGAGAAAAAATCCTTGAGGTTTCTAAGCTTCTCACTGAGGTCATAGGGATTCCTTTCCATAAGAACAATATCATCGACATAGAGAAAAAGAATGATGACTATACTAGCAAGAGTTGGTCTAACACAACTTGCAGATTCTAAACAAGATTCCAACTTGTCAATATAAATGTAAAAAAAGGTAGGGGATAGGGGACAACCTTGCTTGACTACTATATTGAAATTAATTTCTTTTGACCAACCCTCAGTGCTCCCAAACTTGGAAATAACATTCTCATACAACCTTACCGCAAAAACTCTTAGGCTGGAGGGAAATTTATCTTTTCCAACCTATTGTTATGGGATTCCCCCCCTATGACTTTGGGTCATGTGATAGTATAGGTTGACCATATAAAAAAGACATAACCCTACCTTCACATACAACGATGCTATGAAAAAAACAACTACTTTTGGGAGATAGAGATATAGAGAGAAAGAGAGGCCTCACACCTTGTATCCTACATCTGATGTCGATCCTCGCTCTCCACCTTCGATGTTGCTCCTGATATTTGCTGGTATTAACCTGTAAAAGAAGACCAAACCTATGTTGCAACAAGGTAGTTATAGATTCCAATCATACATATAACATGCAAACATTCCAGTATATGAAAGAAGTTAGCATATATCAACAACTAGAAGCCAATTTACACATGTATGGGGGAAATAGAACTCTTTTATTGAAAACAATGAAAAAGAGTCGTTACAACCTGACTCGAACCACCAACACTGCCTCGAAGCCAACCACCCAGGTTCCTCCAATGGTCCTTCAAGAATCAACTCAACACAATGGTCCTTCTTCGGATGAATCAATAGGGATAGGAACAAACCCTACATTCATATAATGGAGAAGGAGTATTGGAAAGCAAGTTCTAGAATAAGGGGATGCTACTTAGAGAATGCAGGGAGATAGGGAGACTTGGAGATCCAACAACATAAAGTTGCACCTTGGTTGTCCCCCTCATCTATGCCCCCAAAGGTTCCTTTATACCATCCTCAAGAGGTTAAGGAGGTTGAATTTTGTTGAGTACGGGCCCAGGGAGGTTGGGAAACGATCTCAACCAAAATCCCCACCCGAAAATAAGGAATTATTTTATTTTTCAACTTTTTTTAGGACATCTGCAAGTTGTTAACTAGAAACCCGCATGCATCTACGAGTTGTACACATATGACCCACGGATGGCACTAACAATTATGTTTTTTAAGTGAATTTGATGAGGAAAGTTTGGTTGTAAGATTTCAATCCAGAGAAAGGGTTGGACCATGTCACAAATGCATCACAATGTGGAAATTTGTGCTATAACAGATGACCCCTAATGTGTGAGGTTAGAAGGGAACCTGATGGCCGAAATACACTATAAATTTAAGAGGAAAGGATGCATTGAAGTATATCCAATGAAGGTTTGTTATGGGATAAATCGGTGAATATGAACATAAACTAATCTCCCTAGATCCACCTAGATCTAGAACAAAATGAGACAGGACATGGCACTTTCCCTAAGCTCTAATCATTGAATTTAATATCAGACAAGAGACGAATGACATACCTTTGAATATCACTTCCTTATGTCTTTGTTGTCTCTGCTTCGCTCTGGTGCTCTTGTGATATTGGATCTGTAATGAAACACAAATCAACCAAAGTGAAAGCAACAATAGTATATTCAAAGAAAACTTACACATGTGATCAAGGAGTCATGTAATAAAATGAGAATGATTTTATGGGAAAGAAACATGCCACTGTATTGTATTAAGTAAAAGTGGAAGATACAACCAAACAACCTTGATGTTGCAAGGTTCTCTTTCAGTGGCCCTTTGCTCCAACACACACACTTGCTCCAAACTTGCATGAAGAAAATCCACAATAACTTGATGGACCAATGAAGACCTCAAGCATCGATTGAAATAGAATCCCTCACACAATTCTCATCCTATTCTTTCATTAATTCCTTGCTTACTTTTTTGCTTAATCTTTTCCATGAGAAACCCATTCTTATATAGGAGAAAGAGAGATGGTTAAAGAGATTAGGATGATCCCACAAAATCAGAGAAGCGAGTAGGATCCCAACCATACAAATGCCACCTCACATTCTAGAAGATTCCCTTCTAGAACCTTCGTGAACTTCGACCTTTTCTTAGTCTTTAAACATTTCCGCACCTTGGCTATAGGACAGCCTACGAAAACGCCGCAAACCAGTTTCAGGATAGACTGTGGCGGTAAGGCATCATCGCACTGTATCTTATGCTTGACCTGCGACGTCCTTTCTTAACAAGGTTTTGTAGAAGAGGAAGCCATTCTTTTTTCTCATGAAGAAAGGTTATTTTGGGAGCTTGAACACATGCTATAGAAACATCACCAGGTTGACTAAAATAATGTGTAACAGAATTCCCCCCAAAGTATGAGGCTAGAAATTGTGATAGCCGAAATACTTTGTAGAATATGTGTGTGTATCGGAAACAAGGAGCGCACTAATCGAGAAATTGAAAAAAACCAAGCATCTACGCAATATTATTCCATTTTTGAGGTAGGCATTCCCATACTTAGACTACAAGTGATTTAAATCATAAATGTCAATCATGGCACCAATCATACAATGTGGATCCATGTCACCAAGATTCTACATAGCCACCAAGAATACACTGTGGATCTATGTTTGTAGAAAAAATTAGATTCGAACATAGCCACAATACATACAAATTGGATCTATGTGTGAAGACAAATCATAAATACTCCATCGCAACTTGGACCAAAGTGATGAGATCTAGGGTCTTCAATTCCGTTGTCTGTAAGTACGAATCTAGCCGTGTGATTACAGGCGCTGAAGTCGAACATGGTAGAAACCACTTGATTATCAGTCATTGATGAAAACCGTTAACAAGTGCGAGGGAAATCACCATTGATGTCAATGACTCCCAAGGTACCTTAGTACAATCTAACGAATGCGAATAAATGCGCTGAAGTCAAGCACTCGATAGAATATCTCAATCAAGGGTCAATGATGTGAACCCACTATCGAAAGTGAAGAAACCTGCTATTGAGGCATGCGAGTTCTAAGGTACTAATTGATTTGTAAGTCTTGTTCTTGGAAAATGAGTTGAAGTCGACAAGAAAATACTCTTCATAAGAGGGTCTTGATGTATCCCTCATCAATGACACGAAATAAGTAACAGATTTGAGGTAGATCAAAGTATGAAAATGATTTGAAACTGACACAGGGTAGGTCGACATGGTAGCAATTGATAATTGTAGATGGCCAACTCGATAGAAGGAATTGATAACATATGAATGACATGACAATGGTCTTGACATCATTAACTCAGAGACGACCCAAGATATGAAGTTGCAGAAGGTCAAAGGAGAGACAAATGAATTTCCCAACCTAGATTCAATGATGAAGGGGGTGTCATGTTCAAGAGCGACTATTACTGCCACTAACGCAAATATAGACACATTTCTTTCCCAAAATTTCCCCCACCATTTCTGGCGAGTACCTCTTTATTTTTACGCAAGCTTGAGGAGGATAAAATATGCTTGTTGATGTAATATCATCCTTTGGATGAGTCCCTCGGAGCATGTTTAACGAACCCTAAGAAGGAGTGGTTCGGTTCCATATAGGTCTTTCGATGTTTGTTTAATGAGTCCAAAGAGAGAAAACTCGTGGGTTTTTCATATTTAGAGAGTCTGAAAAACACTTAAAGAGAAATCTCTTAGTTCCTTTTTCATAAATTAATTTGATGAGACCGAAAAAGTGATAACCTACCACCCATCAAACGTTGTTTTCAAATACTTTTATGAGCGTGAAAAGAACAAGGTCGCTTGACAATATTTTCATTTTTACGGAGCATGAAAAGAGCTTAAAGGATACTCCATAAGTCTCATTTTTCATGTTACCATGATGAGTAAAAAAAATGACAAAAGTATACTCGGTTGCGTTCTCATTGATTTGCGAGCATGAGAACAAAAAAAGATTGAGCTCGAGGTTTTTCTTGAAAAACATAAAAAGTATTTGTACAAGCGACAAACGTAAAAACAAACCAAGAAACGTATTTGTGTTCCATCGTTTAAGCTACTAGATTCTTCACCTATGAAAAATCAAAACACTTACAATATCATTAGAACTTTAGGTTTTAGGTAAAATGCATAAAATAATATAAAATATCAATGGAAAAAGTAAAAAGTTAATAAATATAGGTAAAAACTCTTTTTTACCATTCCATTGTCATTTTACCCAAAACTTGTCCAAAAAACTCTATTTTACCTCAAACTTCCACTGCGGATTGCAGGGGGCACGAGAAACCATTCGACGAAAAACTTCCGCTAAAAAGGTAATCTTCTTGTCCTCTTCATTTTCCATGGATTAATTTATGTTTTTATTGGTTAAAAGTATTTTTTGAGTAGGATTTCATGAGGGTAGGTGCACTTGGGGATCGTCGCAAGTGGCTTATATCATGCCCGACAAAAACCACAACTTTCCGTAGGTGGCCTTATGGCTGACCTACGACGATTCCGTACTATGTATAAACCCTCACCTGCGTCGTGCGCAACTCAAAAATTCCTTATGTATGTTT
This sequence comes from Picea engelmannii, assembly GCA_009831015.1. Taxonomy (NCBI): domain Eukaryota; kingdom Viridiplantae; phylum Streptophyta; class Pinopsida; order Pinales; family Pinaceae; genus Picea; species Picea engelmannii. The sequence goes on from ML776772.1 coordinate 2,499,783, forward strand.
GGCCAATAGAAATTTTCAATCAAGCAAAATAAAGATGCTAACTTCTCCTTGTGGCTCCAATGCAAGTTTTTGATTGTCAGAATGTTGGAGTGGAGGGAGAGAGAACATGAGGATGATGATTACTTATCTGGGAATGACCTGGGCACAGTTAATGCCCTCCAACAGTGTGGGCTGCTGAAGTTCTTCAAGATCTAGGGAACGAGGGCCCAATTGAGGTTGCTTGAGTATTTAGTCCACATGTGGGATGTGGATCAATAGGTATTCCACGTAGGAGCCCACATACTCTCTCTAGATATCGAGGATATCTATTTTTTGAAGAGATTATCTCGCTATGGATCTCATGTGACATTGATAGGCAGCATAGGTGGTGGTCTACTGATGAGTGATTATATTCACCAATATTGTGAACCAGAGGCCGAGAGACATAGTGGGAAGGTTTCCATTAGAGATGTCCAAGATTTACCCATTCAAACTATCCTTTTCACTATCTGATGGATGGAGGGGATTGCATCTCCTCATATGGATCTCCAGAGTTACTTCCAGTATGAAGTGGAGTGCATGGAGCCCCGGGTCTTTAACTGGTGTGACGGGGTTCTTCGGAGCATGAAGAAACAATTGACAAAGTGTAGAAAATGTGACCTGAAACAGTTCAAGTACGGGTCCATTTTAGTGTCCTTCTTCCTAGAGAGGGTTCCACACTTGCGCTTATAGGTAGAGTGGGGCATTCCGGCCCCACAAGATCCAAGAATGAAGAGATGGTGTGACCTTATGGCTGCATGTGACCGAACCCATTGTCAAATATAATGACGTGTTCTTTGATTGGTTGAGGCCCCAACTATTGATGGTAGATGACTATACGTATGCTGGTTTGGAATTTAGGGGTGATCCAAACTTGGTTCTTCCTGAAGGTTCGTAGTGGGGGAACTTAGGTAAGAAGCACATTTTTTTTTATAATGTTTTTGTTATGTGATGACATTTCTAGAGCTGAAGGTTTTGAAATATGAAATGTTTTTTATGTTTTTAATCTGAAGACTAATCAAAAAATATTTGACAATGCAAATGTAGGACCTCACCGGCCTCCAGGTACATCCCCCATCCAAAGACGAGGGGAGAGAGTTGAGGTAGCAGCATTGGCTACCGCTGATTACGAGGCTATCGAGTAGAACCTAGAGGGGCGGACAACGGATGTCCCAGATATCTTTATCAATGTGATCCCGAGACATTACCAGCGCCATACTGTGGTTGTATCTGGTTCTCTTAGTCGACTGCTCCGTATAGTAGCACGGGCATTCGCGTGTTATCATGAGCAACATCCTTGATGCTATTTTGTATATGAAGCCACGTGCTTCACATTTTGATATGGTCTTTGGACAAAAACACTTTTTTGTAAAAACTTTTATCGTTATATATACATGAGGCTTCTACTGGCTTACTTGATTTATATACAAAATATGATTGGATTTATAAGTGTCTCAAATGTATGTCTAACACATAATTAGCTAATGCGACTGTTAATGTATTTAGACATATAGGAATGTGTTGATATTCAATGTAATCAAAATGACGCTCCAAGAGGTGAATTCGTAAATATACTCTTAATAAAGTAGAACTTCAGATAGCATAAACATTACTCAATTGTAGTACTACTAACTGTGAATCAAGTCATACAACAAGATGACGGATTCCAAGTGAAACAACGCCGGTCAACAATTCAATGACTTCACTGTATTATGCGATATTGTTAGTTGCATCACTGTGACAAACACCGTGTAGACTGATTAATTCATTCGTGGGTGTGTAGATCTCCCAAGCAACAGATGATAGGTTCTGAGTACTACGACTAGCGCCATCGGAGAAGCCAATGTAGGGTAGCAAAGACACCGACATGTTGAAACCAAGCACAACGCAAGGTAAGCAGTTGGGGGTCGAAACCAAACAACGAAAAAGAACACAAAAGTAACACACAAGAGTATGATACAGTAAAAATACAAGCACTCATGCAAATAAAACCTAATAATAGTACTTCTTCAAGTAAATCCCATTTCTGGGTTCACTCAAAGGCATTCCATCATAATCCACTAACTCATAAGCTCCCTTCTCCAACACTCGTTTGACAATATAAGGGCATTGCCACATAGCCTCAAATTTTCCAGCCCCTAGTAAATCATGATCTTGTTCGTAGAGGAGAACTACATCACCTTCAGAGAAAACACGTGGCTTGACATGCTTGTCATATTGGTCTTTGACACATTTTTTTGAGCTTCAATAACTAGGGCTGAATCACGATGGGTTTCATCTAATTGCATTAGGTACAAAATACGTTCCTCTTCGGCAGAGGTGTTTGGAAGAAGTTCAACAACTAGTTTCAAATATGGTATCTCACATTCAATCGATATAACAACTTCAATACCATAAACTAATTGGAAAGGTGTGAACCCAGTGGCAGACTTGATGGATGTTCGATAGGCCCACAATTCTAAAAACAACATTGTGTGCCAACTTGTCTTATGAATTCCTATCATCCGTCGAAGCATAGAAATGAGAACTTTGTTTATAGCTTCAACTTGGCCATTGGCCTATAGGTAATAGGGGGTTGATTTTTCATGATGAAGACCCAACTTTTTAGTAAGCTCGGACATCATGAAATTTCAAAAATGGCTACTATGATAAGTAATGATAGCTTGGGGAAGACCAAACCGAGTAATGATATGATTGAATATGAATAATGTTGTAGTTTTCCCGGTGTTATCGAATGTAGGCATCGCTTCGGCCCATTTAGTGAAGTAATCCATAGCTACGATGATGTATCCATGCCCCCCGAGCGAGTGAGGATTACATGTCATGAAGTCAATGCCCCATTTTGCGAAGGGACCAACGAAAACTACATGGTGTAAAGGAGTGGGATGAGATCTTATCTTGTTATTATACATTTGACAAGCATGGAATTTTTGGATAACAGTGATACATTCTTTAAACAAAGAAGGCCAAAAGTATCCTTCTTGTAAGATCTTTTGGGCAGTGGCATACCCAGACATATGACCTCCACATGCTCTAGAGTGGCAGTCATTCAAATCTTTCTCAGCCTCATCGTAGGTGAGACATTGTCGAAAAATCGAGTCAACACCATGGCGATAAAGAGCGCCACCTAGAATGATGTATTGATGGGCTTGATACTGTATACGATGATGGTCCGTACTAGAAAGTTCAGGCCGAAAAGTTTGAGTTTGGAGATAAATGATAATATCTTCATACCAGACATCATCAAAACTGATCAGAAAAATGGATTCATTAGGTAAGGAATCCTCTACCACATTTGTTGTCTCAGTTGTGGGAAGGTCACATATCAATTCAGAAAATACCAAATATTTCTCAGACTTAGCGCGTTCAAAATCTAAGTCAAACTCCTAGAGAATCACGATCCATTTGGAGTACTTTCCCCCCAACAATTTTCGAGTGAGGATGTTTTACATGGGGTTGCAATTGGAAATGACAGTGGTCTCACGTACTAATATATAATGACAAAACAATTATATAAATTGAACAACTGCCAAGGCCAGTTTCTCCACATGTAGGTATTTGGCTTTGGTGGTCGTGAGACTCTGACTCAAATAGTAAATGACATGTTCGTCATGTGAATCATCTTCTTGGACTGAAACCATTGCAATGGTGGCATCCGAAGCTGCGAGGTAGAGGAAATAGTATCGACTATAATCAGGTGGGAAAAGCAATGGTGTACAGGTTAAGGAAAGTTTTAAAGCTTCAAAGGATTTATTGGCGGTATCATCCCATACAAACTCATAACCTTTCTTCAACAGTCGAGTAAAACGTTGTGTTAACTCGACATAATTTGGAATGAATCGACGCAAAACATTTTCCTTCCCTTGCAAACTTTGAAGCTAGTGTAGTGTGGAAGGAGGAGGTAGATTAAGGATAACCTCAACCTTCAAAGGGTCTACCCTAATTCCATGAAGTGACATAATAAAAACCAGAAGTCGACCGAACTCCACACAAAAGACACATTTGTGTGGGTTCAAACTTATACGATAGTAATGACAACAAAGAAAAATGGCTCGGAGGTGGGCCAGGTGATCTTGGCGACACATGGAATGGGCCGGTATATCATCGAGATACGGTTGTATGATGTGCTTGATATCGTGAAAAGAATAAGACATGTCACATTGAAAATTCACACCAACAATCTTCAAACCGAAAGGCAGTTTCCAGTAAGAAAAAGTACCCCAAGGACGAATGAAAGCAGTCTTGTGTTGATCCGTGAGAAAAATATTAATCTAATTATAGCTGGAGAAACTGTCCATTAAGGAGAATATTTCTCTCCCGACGCAATCATCGATGATATGGTCAACGAAGGGGGTTGGATAATTGTCCTTAGGACAAACTTTATTGATATCCCTATAATCTACACATACACAGATGCCTTGTTTCTTATTGACTGGAACTATATTGGAAACCCAATCGGTTAAAGCCACATGATAGATAAATCCAACCTTAAGAAGTTTTTCAACTTCGAGCTTGATAACAACGAATTTACAAAGGTGGACTGGGTGAAGTCTCTACTGGACAGGTTTAGCATCCGTGTAGGTATTAATTTCATGAACAACGATATTGGGGTCAATACCCGACATCTCTTCGTAGCTCCAAGCGAAAACGTCATGGAATTCTTGAAAAATGGATTTATAAGTGACGACCTCATCAACGGAACATGAGGCTCCGATGTGAACATTTTCAACGACTCCAGGTTTAATGGATATGTCAAGAGGAATGATGGATGAGATATTACTCAAGTTCCCTTCATATAGCACATCGTGGGATGACTAGGGAACAGAGGAAATGACAACAACGGTCGACATAGTCGAAATCCATAGGTAACTCTCTATGGTGTGTTGTTCTAGGAAGAGAATGGAACGATGATGTCCATCGTCCCATGGGGTGTCTTCCATGGACATTACTGACATGATCATCTCATATGTAGGAAAAATCACATGAAACAGATCATGAGATGAATCACAGAGAGAGGGAATAGAAGGGGTTTCCAATTGAATGGCTTGATAAGCAGATTCAACTGGACTTAAGGGCATTTGTTCATCGCAGCGAAGATAATCACTAGGATCAGGTACTATCCACGGGTCATGAGACGTGGGGGTTTCACGGACAGAGGTGGAAATCATGTTGATTGAGGCGAAAAAAGGAGGTGTAACATTGCATGGTGGTATTGGGAAGGTGCCCATCAAAGTTGAATATTTCATAAAACCCACACTGACATTCTCATACCCAGGAGGTGTCTTCAAGATAAAGGGTATGTTGCTAGTATGGGAATCTGAATTGAAAAAGGCCAGTTGGTCAACCGTAACAAATTTTCCTTGATGTGGGAAATGTAACACACAGAAAAGGGTAGACACAACTACACACATGGAATCAATCCATCTACGACCAAGTAAGAGTTTATAGTCAAGAGGTGCATTAAAGGCATCGACCTCAACGTTGACCAATTTTCCTTCCAACGTAATAGACAACGAGGGAAGAACACCGTAGGATTTAAAACCAGAACCAATGAAAGCCTTAAGTGTATTGTGTGATTCGGTGAGGGGAGGACAACCAATGGATTTCCAAAACTTAACTGACATAACGCATGTCGAGGCACCCTCATCAATAATGGTTCTACATATATTCTTGTTCTCGACAACAACTTGAATCTGAAACGCTAACTGAGGAGGTAGCCTTGGAATGTGGTCTTCCAGGTCAAAGATTATCAAATTCGTATCTGTGGGATCAATTCCACCAATGGCCTTTAACAGTTCCTTCCGTTGAGAAGGACAACTTTGAAGGACTTCGAGAGCTGACATCTTAGAGGGTGCTTGTGCAAGGTCTTCTACAATGTTGTAGTTTTGAGCAACACACGCATGAGGATTGAAGGCAGACTTATGAACAACTCCTTTTGGAGGAGGGTGGAGAACTGTATCGGGACCTGGTCGTTCGATATGAAGAGGACCATTGGGAGATGAAGTTGAGGGAGGCGGTTGAACCAACGAAGGTGGTAAATCGTCAACTTTCTCCTTTGAAGGAGAATAATATTTGGCTCGAGTGGTGATGGCAACCTCGTTCTTTGTAGAATCACCAGTACACATAAGGACATACAAAGTGGTAGAAGGAGAGGGTTGGTCATGAATGACCAATTGGGCCTACTGTTGAGAAGGGAAAGGTTGTGACAAAATGATAGGTGTGTGAGGCTTCCCGGTCCCTTGAAGGAACTTAGTGACCTCAACACGTCTTGGACAATATTTCGTGTAGTGATCGTCACCACAGATAAGGCAAGGATATCGAGGTTTACACTTATCCTTATCATTAGCAGGTTGCATTTTGGGTTTTTCAGATTGTGGGTTATTATTTTTATCCTCCTTGTTCTTACCCTTTCCTTTTTTAGATTTGTTTTTTCCGGCAGGGGCAAATTGAACTAAATTGACTTCGAAAGTTTTACCGGCGGAAGGAGTAGGAGTCGGAGCACTTTGAACATTCGAAATAGTAGATTTAGGATTGGTGTGAGTGGTCGACGTGGATTTAGCAACTCCTGAGTGAATGTTCGGACCCCAGATAGCAGTGGGGTCCGTGTCAATGATCTGTCCTTTACCATTATTTTCAGAATCAGATTCTGAATAAAGGTTTGGCTCTTTGTCTTTGATCTCGGCCACCAATCACTGTTTTGAGCGAAATTCATCGGTGTTGTGCCAAGGGATTTTGTGGAACTCAAACCATTTTCCAGTGTCCTTCTTTGTCTTCTCGTGACCCTTCTTTTTCTATGTCTTGGACTAGTTTTCGGGAGGTTGTTTGTTAGGGTCGTCTTTGTCATACTTTAGTTGTTGCGGATTTGCCGACCCAAACTCCCGCTTGTTCGGACCCCAAGTAGGATTCAAAGAACCAGGATACGGCTGGCCAGAGTGAGAGGGTACAAAGGAGTTGACTTGACGCTGTTTCCCCCCAGATGATTGTGGATTTCCTTGGGAAAGAAGGTTCCAAAGTTGGGCTAGTGATCCCGGTGTGTTCTTTCCATACAGTGGGTTATAGATTCCAACCCGAGGTTGTCCTCCAAGTGGAGGTTTCCCCCAACATGTGATGATTCCCCAGTCTGAGGTTGACCCCCAAATTGAGGTTGCCCCCCAGCGTGAGATTTCCCTCCAATGGGAATATGGTAACCAGAAGTGAACAGATGATGGGTGATTCCAATTGGATTGGAGCCACTAGGGCCAGATCCCCAAAGAAAAGGTGGATAAGACCCTCCGGAGAGGACCTGGGAGGGTGTAAGAACAAAGACGGTAACAACATTGTACCTAGGTGGAACAAAAAGTCCAGAAAATCTGGATGGAACCTGGGTAGGGACGACGATGGAAGGATTCAACACGTGATACCTAGGAGGAAGCAATGAGATAGGTATAAACGAGAGTGTTTTGCCAATGGGAGCTTGGTTAACCACTGCATTCCCGGTAGGAATAGTCATAGCGTGTGGGACCATAGTGGAATGGGCCATCTGGAGAGAAAAAATCGAGCTAGGACCAACTGACTGTGTGTCTGGAACGATGGTGGTATTGTTGGTTATACTAGAAAAATGGTTTAAAGGTATCGTGTAGGTAACAGATGTTTCAGGCAGTTGTGATATGACAGGTGAATCAGGACCCACTCCCAAGTTTTCATAAATCTCCCATACAGTGCGAGGTGGGGCTCTAAATGGGTCACTAGAAAAAAGAGGATTCTCTACTCCAGGGCCTATATGAGGTCTAGTCGGTATTCCAGAAGTTTCAACAACAATTTCTCCCGAGGAATTCATCTAGAGAATACATCTCTCGTATATAGAATACGATAACAGAGTTGGAGGAATTCGAAAATCCTCTAGAGAATCAGAAATAATTCGGAAATTTTCTAAAGAGTTGGAACTTTCCACTTGTGAGTTACGTTGTCGTGGATCGCTCCCTGCTCAGGAGAGCCCTCTAGTGAGTTAGGAGGAAAAGGGAGGTAACCTTTCAGATCTTTCAAGGGTAACCCTTGCATCCTACGTGAATGGTGTGGAGGGTCAATGTTGGTCGAACCAAATATTTTACGGAACAAATCTATGGCCAACTACAGAAACAAACAACATTCGCTAATAAAATCTAGAAATCAAACCAAGCAAACAAACCTTCTTATTTCAAAGTCACTAGTTGGTGATGAAATCCAACGTCGCGAAGTCAAGACAAGAAGGATCTAGGATAGAGAGGGTGGAAAATTCACGTTGATGACCTTCTTAACAGAATTACACCCTGGTGCAAGCTCCCACACATAATCATGGGTATACCCTCCAAGGAGCCCGAGTGAGTCTGGCCAACGTCAATTCTAGGTGTCGTGAAGACCCGTCCCTCCATAGTCACCTCGTGTAAGACCCTAAAGAGATAGGCTACTAAGGTTAACAAGAACAACAGTGATGCCTGAGGAAACAATCAACAGTCCGATCCATGCGCAAGGGCAAGGTATCTAGCCCAAAATCAACTCGAAAGGATTCCACTCATAATTGTGGGTATACCTTCAAGTGACCCCCGCAATACGCACAATATCTACACCAATAAAAATAAAAAAGGGTGAGTAACTCTACTAGCCTTAATGAGACCTCAGTTTTGACCCTTGTGTGAGAAGGGCTTCCCAAGAGAAAATGTTGCAAGTGGATTTGAACACTCCCTGTCACAAGATGCTACAGTGTGTTTTATGCCCCTCCACAGTCACCTCATGTAAGACCCTAAAGAGATAGGCTACTAAGGTTAACAAGAACAACAATGATGCCTGGGGAAACAATCGACAGTCTGATCCATGCGCAAGGGCAGGGTATCTAGCCCAAAATCAACTCAAAAGGCTTCCACTCATAATTGTGGGTATACCTTCAAGTGACCCCCGTAATACGCACAATCTGTACACCAAGACAAATAAAGCAGGGTGAGTAACTCTGCTAGCCTTAATGAGACCTCAGGTTTGACCCTTGTGTGAGAAGGGCTTCCCAAGAGAAAATGTTGCAAGTGGATTTGAACACTCCCTGTCACAAGATGCTACAATGTGTTTTATGCTTTGGAGAGTGTGCCTCACAACCTGTTCCAAAGTGCTAGCCTAGCTAATGTTGGTGGAAAGAGTTTCTAGAAAACAAAAGTTACTAATAAATTTTAAAATTACGTAGTATTTTAGAGTTTGTTGTTTACGCAAGAGGGAGATGGAGATGAAACTAATGTTGTATGATACCTTCACCCAATAATATGCAAGAAGAGATGAATGATGCAATGTTTTAGTTCGATGAACTCTAATTACAATAGGGAGAAAGTATTTCTTTGGAAACACGAAAGCTACAAAATGTAATTTATTTTTCTTGAATGAATACGATTCCAAACAATCATAAGCAATGAAATTTCCCAATTTGTTCTCTTGCAAAAAAAAATGATTTTTTTTTTCTTATGATTGATTACTAAAAAGAATAGATGACTCTAATTCTTCCTTTCCAAAACCAAGTCAGGGATATAATGAAGGAAGGAAAAGTAATCGAAGAAAATAGATACACTCAACAAATACCCAAATCAAACTTTCAATGAAGATAAAAATGAAGATGACAAGAAAGTGTTTCGCTAAATGCAAACAATTTTTTTTTTCCAATCAACAAGCAATCCAAAAAATGTAAAACAATCCAAAACTTTAAATCAAATCAAAGACTTTTATCAATCAATCACTCATATTTAAATCCATAGATTATGTCCTTGTTGACAAAAAGCAAGAAGTAAAAACTTGTAAAATGATAAAGAAGGGTTTTCAATCCCTGAAAACCAATCAACAACAAGTCTTAACTCAGAAAATAGTTAGATATTGGTACCAAAAGTGCTTCCTAGGTGATCAAAGAAAAACTAGGTGATAGAAGACAAAAAAACCTAATCCAATAAATTCTATAGGAAACGTTGCAACCCAGCAGTAAGGTACAGTGCAACGATTTGAGGTTTCTGCAGGCTAGCTATGGGGTAGGATGCAAAGATTCTGCATTGGTCTAAACAGGCAGGGTGCGGCGATCCAGGGACGTCGTGGGCTGTATATGGGATACAGTGCAACTATTTCTGTAAACAAAGAAAAATTGGAAAAAGGACAAAGAGTCTAAATGAACTTTTATATCCAAGGAGTCTGGATGGATCACCCACAGACTCAGAGACTGGATTAAAATGAAAGGAAGTAGTCTAAGGTAAAATTGACAACAAAAAACAAAAAACAAGTCGTATCCCGAGTTGGGTCACCAATTTTGTTATTGGATAAATCAGTGAATGCAGACATAAACCGATCTCCCTAGATCCACCTAGATATAGAAAAAAACAAGATAGGACATGGCGCTTTCCCTAAGCTCTAATAATTGAATTTACTATCAGATAAGAGACAAATGGCATACCTTTGAATATATCTTCCTTATGTCTTTGTTGACCCTGCTTCGCTCTGGTGCTCCTGTGATATTGGATCTGAAATGAAACACAAACCAACCAAAGTGAAAGAAACAATAGTATATTCAATGAAAACTTACACATGTGATCAAGGAGTCATGTAATAAAATGAGAATGATTTTATGGGAAAGAAACATGCCAATGTATTGTATTAAGTAAAAGTGGAAGATAAAACCAAACAATCTTGATGTTGTAAGGTTCCCTTTCAATGGCCATTTTCTCCAACACACCCATTTTCTCCAACACACACACACTACAACCTTCATCACATAATTATAATCATGCCCAAGAAACATATCGAAGTCTAAATGGCCCAGAATCACTAAAAAATCAATTAGAACAATATTCCCACCTAATGTGATAGGAAACTGAATAAGAATCCCCATACATTCACTAGGACTTATGTTGAAATCCAACAACTCACTGGTAGCTAACACAATCTTGGGAGAAACCAAATCTTGCCAAGTCAAGGAGGATAAAATACTTAAAGAGGATCCTTCATCTACAACACATCGACGAACGTCTTTCAACATAGATTCAACCATAACCGTTATCTGGAAAGGTGAATAAGAAGGAAGGCGAGGATCCACAATATTATTCCAATCAAAGGAAACCATCCTAGGAATTGGAGGGAGCGTACTCAAAGAGAGTGGAATGCCCCCTTGTTCAGAAGGAAATGAACTTGAAATGATAAGGATATGGTCAAAAGACACATCACTCTCCAAGAGAAGAGTGGGATCGACTGAAGATTGCGTCGATGATGTCACTTCCTTAGACTTGTCATTCTCTAAGAGAAGAGTGGGATTGACCGAAGATTGCATCGAAGTGACCACTTCCTCAACCATCGATTGAATAGGATGCGAGACAACATGGTCAAGAGAGACATCACCCCTAAAATGAGACTAGTATTGGTTGAAGATGGGATTGACATGATCACTTAATCAACCAATGATTGAATATATTGTTGGGAAACCAAAGATGAATTGAAACTAGAAGGGCCTTCAAACAAGGACAACGCTCTTTGTACCACTGCAATAGTAGGGAAAAAATGAGTAAGGTGATCTCTCATGCAAAGCTTACAAGGGATCTTGGGCTTACGTCCTATATGCCTAGGCTTCTCAACCATATCAATTCTCCCAACATGACTTGCAATAGCTGGCGGGTTTCCCCCATCATGACTTGTAGTGGCTAGGTGTTGATCTCCAACTTGACTTGCATAGGTTGGTGATTGAACTCCAGTATGAATCATAAGGACTAGTCTCTTTCCCCCATCATGACTTGCAGAGGGTGGGTGCAGGTATCTAACATGACTAGTATAGGTTGGTGATTTCTTATTCTTACTCTTACTCTTCCTATTCCTTTTAAACTTCTAGTTACTAGTAGCAAGAATTTCAAAAGAAGAGGGAGAAGGAGAAGGAGTAAACTTTGCAGATGCATAAGGTGAAGAATCAACATCTGTATGATACCCCTGACATAAGGTGGTTATCTGAGAAGCATCAAGAGTGTTCGGGACATTCGAAGTGGTCCACAACCAAAACGGTAGTCCAACATTCAGCCTAGGAATGTTCAACATGACCATCAAGGGGGCACCAACGTTTCCAAAGAAAGGAAAACACAAGAATCCCCTTGGACAGGGGTCCCTTGGTTGGTATCCTCCAAAAATTTGGCCATAAATTTCTTATGCACAGTTTCATCCCTCGCGGGATTTTTCATGTTCATAAAAGTCTCAGGCACTGACTCTCGCGAGCCAGTGGTATAAAAACCCACATCTTCTAAGAGGAAGCTCCACACTTTCAAGAGAAATACCAAGGGTCCTTCTTGACCAACAAAGAAATTGGTTAACCACCTTGAATCAATGATCCAAAAGTTATAATACTGAAACAACCTAAGGCCAACTATACAAAGAAACACTCCAATAAAAATCCCTAAGAGAAACATCACAAGAAAACAACTTTTCCAAATTTTCAGCCCAGGTAGATAAGGTCCTGAGTCCAAAGAAATGAAAAAGTGGAAAGGGACCTTCCTGACAAAGGAACGGGTTGATTAAGTTCCATGGACCAAAGAAAAAAGGAGTGAGAAGTAGTTATCCTAACCTCCACTGACTATCCTTATCTGGTGCAAGCTCCCATTCTTCGCAAGGCACCCTCCATCAATACAGAAAAGTGTGATTTGAAATCTTCCCTAGGTACCACAGCAAACCCCCGCAATCACCTCTGAGATCCCTAGGAAAAGAAGACAAGGTCACCAAATCATAGTCAACGTCCATGGGGTATATCTGATAGTCAGGATCGAATGTATGGGCAGGGTAACAAATATTGAAGTTATTCCAGAGGTATGTCTACGAAAGGGCCAGTGTCAGTTCATAAAATCTCAAACTAGGTCCGAAGCTCCAAAGGATTGATGCTAAGAGGGCCAGTATCACTTTGGAAAAACTTCAACCGAGTTCAAAATTTGCAGAGGAATGATGCCAGATGAGTCAATATCACTTCAGGAAAAACCTCCAATACATGATCTCTCCACTATGCTTAGTCAAGCTTTGGAGGGGTAATCTCCTTGGCTCTCCTTCATGTGACCTTGTGTTTATATCCTGAGTTAGAGGAGGTCCTAGATATACTTCTATGATAGTTGGGTTTGAATCTCCCTAACTCAGAATCCTATGTTTTTTTCTTGGACTTGGAGAAATTAACTCTCTAACCTAAACCAAGGTCTTAGCCTAAACTTGTTTGTGAACCCTAGAAACAAAGTCTAGTACATTTTAAGTTTAGCATTCATTTTTAGTGGTTTTTTTTACTCAAGGGGTATGGAGTGAAACTGATGTTATTTGAGACTCTTGCAAAAATGAAACTTATAAGAACACTGGAAAATAAAACTTTACTCTAATTCTTCAAATGAAAAAGAGTTTCAAGAAGAAAATGCATGAACAAACCTTCAAACCTTTAAATGAAAATTTATTCTTTCTGATGCAATGTGACAATGCAACCTTTTGAGAAAAAAAAGAAGAAAACAAAGGATGTTCTTTCTTATTTTTATTTGAAATTATTTAAGGTGAGAAGAAAACAAAATCTTAGGCTAACATATTTTTCTTTTTCAAATGACAATGCAAAACACTGCAAAGAAAGAAAGAGACCTAACTAGTAGAAAAACTAGGTTTTTTTGTTTTCTTTTTCTTTCTACCAAAGCAAAACTATAATGTCCCCACTTTGGGACATCATCACAGTGCAGAGGTTTATGATGACCAGAGTAGCCAGATGGAGGTTATAGCGAGTACATGGGTTATTGAGAAGCATTGTGGGGTCCAACTTGCATTTCTCATCATATTCCATCATTATGAGCCTTTCCGCACAGGTTGGCTTTGGTTCTGTTGCATTCTGACGATTTCCATGATTTTGACTATTTTGAGCTATAAGCTAATTGAATTCATTGAAGAGGTCATTTTGGGCACATTTCTTGGAGGAACCTCTCAGTGTAATATCTCATTGGAATTGGGAGAAGMAACACTACAGGATGGGATGGTGAGAAGTGACTTTTAGTGGCCAGGGAAGCCACAAGGAGAGATAAGGTGTTTTTCAGAGGTAAAAAGGTTAATTAATTAATTAAAGTGATTTAATTAATTAATTAAATATTAATAAAATTAAAGTCACTTTGGATGGACAAAGAGAGCAAAAAGTATAAAGGAAAGGCAAGGGCCTCTACTCAAGAATTCATGTATGATCATCTTTTGATATCTGGCTTTTAGCTAATGAGCCCAACATTGGGGGTTTTGAGGGTTTTGACTTAACAAACCCTATAGGACGATTCGGTGGTGAAATATTTCACCTAGCTTGTACCAAGATTGGTCTCAGAGATGCAATATGCTCCCACACCATTCTAGTTCCAGATCTACTCAGTTGCAGGAGGATTCTACATCAGTTACATGTGCAGATAGAGAGAGGGCGCACCAGTTGAGGGTTTCCAGCAAGAGGGGTGCACCATCCATTGAGGGAGGATTCATTCTAGTTGAGGAGAAGAGATTTCAGAAATTCCAGGTATTGGGTTTTCCTTGCAGGTGTCTTGGCATCATTCTTGGTTGTTTTCGGAGGCATTTCAGCGAAGGGTTTATTTGTATTGAGATTGGGATGATTTCCCAAGAGGAGGGCGCACCATTTCTTGGAGGGTGGCTATATCCAAGGGTCTAGAAGGTCCTTTGATGATTTGAGAACTTGGGTTTCCATTGCAGCGTTTCGATCTATCATTCTAGCCGATTTGTTGAGCCATTGGAGGTCTCTAGGAGAGAGGCCGAATTATTAGGGTTTCAACCATCCAAGAGGGCGCACCAAACATTGGAGGAGATTCATATCCATAGGGTTTGAGAGGGATCTTGGAGATTCAGGCACTTGGGTTGTTCTTGCCATCACCCGATCTACTATTTGGCATCTTTCTTGGGGTGATTGAACACATCTGGCAGCAGGGCCGAATTGTTGAGGAGCTCCAACATTCTAGCAGGGCGTGGCATCATCCATTTAGGGTTTCTGCACTTCATATGGCCAAATCTACCTTGTCATTGGTCTTCATCTCTTATCCAGCCTTTGGAGCTTTATTTTTTATTTTTGAGAGATTTTTGTAGCAGCTCATACTTCTATCTTGGGGCCATCTGTTGAGCATTCCAGATTGACATCTTCATTGTAACAGGTTCCTCTATTTCATGAATAAAATAATATTTGAAATGTTTTCGCTTGTCTATCATATTACATATGGTTGAGGTATGTTCCATGATTGTATCTTATTGTTATTTTCTGAAACACACATATAAACACATCAGTAAAACCCTAAATTTAATTGTAAGAAAAGTGTTTGACGAAATACCTCACTCAGAAAAGGATTTTAAAAGACACCCAAAACTGTGATGATCCTGGCATAATGGCTTGGGATCATTACAGTGGTATCAGAGCTTAGATTCCTTCCAGCCAGTGGGAATTAGCACATGCATGAAGAGCCATAGAGGGGTCTTCCATAAGAGGAGATGGATTTTGTAGATTTTAGTAGAGAAACTGTATGTAGTAGATGGGAATACTAATACGACCTTAGTGAGGAAACTAGGGCCCTAATAACCTTCCAACAATACTTATCCTTGAAATATCCTAGGTGGAGCATAGATGAGATTACATTCTAGGTCAAACAAGCAAAGGAATACATGGCCACAACAGTTAGATGGAGGGAAGCACAAAGAAACCCCACACCCATTAGGAGCACACAACTCTTCTACAGTTGCAAGGTGCCTTGGGAACCAAATCATAGGTGTAGGGGTAAGGGTAAGAAGCATATCATTGAGGTGTGTGAGGATGGAGAGATAAATACTCTTTTGGAGCAGTCTGATGATGATAGTGACTCTTGCATAGAGGCTAGTGATAGTGACTCTTGCACATAGGCTGATGATTCTAGCACACTTGAGGAGGATAGTGACCCTTGCACATTGCAGGGGAAGTTGGATGTACAGGACGATAGCACCAGTGTCTCAACAGACATATCACATACCATTGATGACCTTACACCTTAGCAGAGTGGTGACACTAGTAAGGATTCACACATGTTAGCACCTAGATATGATGAGCTTCCTATGAGGGTCGTGACACATATGTCATTGTTCCAAACACCCCTGATAGCCACGTCACATGAGGAGGTCAGTGGCATGTCAGATAGGGTTGATGAGCCTTGTATGAGGGATGCACACCACATACATGTAGATCCACTGATCCAGGAGGAGATACAGGGAGTATAGACAGGGGACCTTACACATACAGATCAGCCTGAGGAGATTGAGTCACAACTATTGGAGCCTCCATTAGTTGAGTAGATTGCAGAGGCTGACAGGCTGATGGAGCACTTACTTCCAGGATTGGCCTGCATTGATGAGGATGCACTCTTTAGCAGTCAGGATGACCATAGCACGTGTCTGGATACATCCCTATGGGATCCAGGTGCAGATGATAGTAGCAGGTTGAGTGCACAGGAGGATGCGACTGCTCATACAGGATATAGTGTGATTCAGGGGGAGATAGCATATAGTGATGGGGTGCAGTGGCATACAGGAGTACCCAAAAACACAATAGACAATGGGTAGTTCAACACATTATCTCATGCAGAGAGTGTCTTTGGGGACTCTAGAATTCACATTAGCAGGACTGGCAGTGGCAGTGAGGGATATGAGGTGGCACCTCAACATGACCATGATCAGGAGTCACACCACTTAGCAGCACAATTGAAATTCAATGAGGATATGATCATGGCAGCCACCAGGCACAGTGATGACATGCATGCATTGATGGAAGATTACTGTTGGAGAGTGTCAATGACACATGGTAGTTCAGATGAGGGGATTTCCATGGATGATTTTCATACTCTCAGAGAGAGAGTATCTATGATGAAGACCGACTACCAGCAGTTGTTGACTGACATAGATTACCTGTTGAGGGTTAGTAACGTGTATCATGAGGCTCTGAGGGAGCAAGAGTTGGAGATGGACCGACTTGTTAGAAAAAACAGGACCGCGGAGCAATCAAATAAAACAAATGCAGAAACAAAACATAGAAGACACACAATACAAGAGAGACACAGATTTACGTGGTTCACCCAGTGTGGGCTACGTCCACTAGAGAAATTTCCAGGTCCTTCCTTTATTATTATCCAGCAAATGAAGGGATACAACCTACANCAAAACCCGCTGTAACTTCCTCTTCTTTCTCTCACAGTCTCCTCTCTCAGAATACAATATTCACCATCCACCATAGCCGCAATACATTTCCCTCATAAAAGAGGGTTTCCTTCTAGTGAAAAAAACCCTAACATAATCTCTACCGTTAGATCTGCGACCTTATAATGAACGGTCCAGATTTACAATGAAATTACAATATACTTTTATAAGGCAATTTTTGCTTCGGGGGCTTCGCCCCCGAACCCCTGTTGGGGGCCCGCTTGCCCCCAAACCCCCCAGCCAGGGGGATAGCCCCCCCAGACCCCACAGAGGGGGTAACCCCCCTCTGCACTCCCCCGCATGGAAGAGTGGACATACTTCTGGGGTGTAAATACTTCATGGGGTATAAACACAGCTGAATGCAAGGATCTCTGAATCAGGAAGATAATCAGGCTCCACAACCAACATGACTCACTCAGGAATTGGAGAGCACTCAAGGATTATTGAGAGGCACATGGACAACCCTTCAAGAATTAGAGTCTAGATCAGATGGATCTCTTGAGGAGATTCATCAGAGATCCACTTCATCTGTCTTAGTGGACACTCAGATGTATCATTCAGTTATGTTGATAGAGGATGTTGGTGATATAGCAGAGGAACACCAGTTGATGGAGGACACTTCCATTTGTGTTCTGAGAGTGGTTGACATCCACGTAGAGGTTGATCTAGCAATATTCCCAGGATCTATGATGCAACATGAGTCTATGGGAGACGCCATGAGTATGCTGGAGAATACAATGATGAGTGATAGCTCACAGGTACATGCCAAGATGCATGATGGGATTCAGAGGGGTGTACTGCCTTGTAGGGAGGAGGCACAATTAGGGAAGCATGCATATGCCACTCCTTTGTAGTAGCATATGGTCATGAGATCTCACCTTCACTTTTTTAGCAGTTGCATGGGTGATGGGAGATGGAGATTGGCTTACCAACAGTTGGAGAAGTTACTTATGGTTGTACTTGATGATTAGAGTTTAGTGAGGGCTACAGGTGAGCAGTTATCAGGAGTACAGATAGATGTGATCTTGGTCGATTCCCTGAGATTGTCTAAGGCAGGTAGTATTTTTCATCCCTATAGTCAGCTACATATGTCTTTGTTACCTTTTTCCGACACTTTTATCATGGACAACAACATGAGGAGAGATAGACAGTGGTTGAGGTCATGGAAAGTAACCAGGACGATACCACCTACTAGGAGTACTCTTACGACATTCATAAGGATAGAGGTGGATCTCCATAGGCATCCAGCTGAGACGTGGTGCGTGATGATGAGAACCATAGGCCAAATGATATCAATGGAGCATAGAGGGCTTCAGGAAGTGATAATCCTGACACAGGAACATCCAACAGAGATTGGAAGTGATAAACTTCCAAGTTTTCCATGGGATCTGGGTGTTCATTTGGCTAGCAGGATGTCTTACTACAGGGTGACCCAGGATGCACCAGAGAGCCACATATGCCACCATGGGTTAGTTTGGAGTGCGCCTGCAGGGATTTGTCTGATGGAGCGAGGCATCTTTTCACTTTTGGTCATCATGATCGGATGTGGAGATGGTTGGACTGGTACTTCTTATACAGAGATGTATTTACTGATATAGTTTATGAACATCAGGTCCAATGGTCATAGGTATTTTAGCTAGAGGACCCAGGAGAGGAGGATTCAGGATGTATGCAGGGGGCAGACAGTCATGGTCAGAGTAGTATAGGGCCAGCAGGGTGATCTTCGACAGAGGTTAGCATGGGACCCAGGGATTGGAGGATTGATAATTTCACTGAATGACAGGGGAGAGTGTACCATTGCAGGGGAAAGTTACTCTAACTTTCCATTGATCTTTAGTATTGAGAGGAGCGCATGGATTGTAGGTGTCTCGCAGAGGTCTTGCAGCACCTCGTTCGTGCATTAGCATGAGTAGTTGTTGGAGGCCGTTTGGATCTTGGTAGAGACTTGGAGGATGGATTCGTTCTGAGATGAGGACATGTGTCATATGCATGAGACTTCTGAAGTTGATGTATTTCAGGACTATGCGTCCCAGGAGCTAGTAGTTCATGACTTGATATGGGACCTAGGGGGCAACATGTGTGATTGTTCATCTTTGGAGGGGTTCTACTGTGTATCCCATAGGTGGACATGGGATCCTAGTATTATACTTGAGGGGATTCGATTATTGCTCGAGGACAAGCAATTTTATGGCAGGGAGGACTATAATGTCCCCACTTTGGGACATCATCACAGTGCAGAGGTTTATGATGACCATAGTAGCCAGATGGAGGTTATAGCAAGTACAGGGGTTATTGAGAGGCATTGTGGGGTCCAACTTGCATTTCTCATCATATTCCATCAATATGAGCCATTCCGCATAGGTTGGCTTTGGTTCTGTTACATTCCAATGATTTCCATGATTTTGACTATTCTGAGCTATAAGCTAATTGAATTCACTAAAGAGGTCATTTTAGGCACATTACTTGGAGGAACCTCTCAATGTAATATCTCATTGGAATCGGGAGAAGCCACACTACAGGATGGGATGGTGAGAAGTGACTTTCAGTGGCTAGGGAAGCCACAAGGAGAGATACGATGTTTTTCAGAGGTAAAAAGGTTAATTAATTAATTAAAGTGATTTAATTAATTAATTAAATATTAATAAAATTAAAGTCACTTTGGAGGGACAAGGAGAGCAAAAAATATAAAGGAAAGGCAAGGGCCTCTACTCAAGCATTCATGTATGATCATCTTTTGATATCTGGCTTTTAGCTAGTGAGCCCAACATTGGGGGTTTTGAGGGTTTTGACTTAACAAACCCTAGAGGACAATTCGGTGGTGAAAGATTTCACCTAGATTGTCCCACACTTTGTCTCGAAGATGCAGTATGCTCCCACACAATTCTAGTTCCAGATCTACTCAGTTGCAGGAGGATTCTACATCAGTTACATGTGCAGATAGAGAGAGGGCGCACCAGTTGAGGGTTTCCAGCAAGAGGGGCGCACCATCCATTGAGGGAGGATTCATTCTAGCTGAGGAGAAGAGATTTTGGGAATTCCAGGTATTGGGTTTTCCTTGCAGGTGTCTTGGCATCATTCTTTGTTGTTTCTGAAAGCATTTCAATGGACAATTTATTTGTATTGATATTGGGACGATTTCCCAAGAGGAGGGTGCACCATTTCTTGGAGGGTGGGTAGATCCAAGGCTCTAGCAGGTATTTTGATGATTTGAGCACTTGGGTTTCCATTGCAGCATTCTGATATATCATTCTAGCCTATTTTTGGATCCATTGGAGGTCTCTAGGAGAGAGGCCGAATTATTACGGTTTCAGCCATCCAGAAGGGCGCACCACACATTGGAGGAGATTCAGATCCATAGGGTTTGAGAGGGATCTTCGAGATTCATGCACCTGGGTTGTTCTTGCCATCACCCGATATACTATTTGGCATCTTTCTTTGGGTGTTTGAACACATTTGGTAGCAGGGCCGAATTTTTGAGGAGCTTCAACATTCTAGCAGGACGTGGCATCATCCAGTTAGGGTTTTTGCACTTCATACGACCAGATCTACCTTGGAATTGGTCTTCATCTCTCATCCAACCTTTGGAGGATTATTTTTTATTGTCAGGAGCTTTTTGTAGCAGCTCATACTTCTATCTTGGAGCCATTTGTTGAGCATTCTAGACCGACATCTTCATTGTAGCAAGTTCCTCTATTTCATGAATAAAATCATATTTGGAATGTTTTGGCTTGTCTATCATATTGCATATGATTGAGGTATGTTGCATGATTGTATCTTATTGTTATTTGTTACAACACACATATAAACACATCAGTAAAACCCTAAACGTAACTGTAAGCAAAGTGTTTGACGAAATACCTCACTTAGAAAAAGATTTTAAAAGACACCCAAAACTGTGATGATCCTGGCATAATGGCTTGGGATCATTACAAAAACCAACAAAAGATGCTAAAATAAATATTTTATTTTTATTTTTATTTTTGAATAAACCAAGGAAAACAAAAAATAAAAGCATGGAACCCAAATATAAACTCAAGTTTCAAATATGACCACAAAAGTGACTAGAAAACTGATATCTTGAGAACAAGACTAGTCTTACAGTCATGAAATCCAAGGGATAAAAGGGATAAAAATATGGATACAAAAAAAAAAATTCCATTCAAATTTAAGGCCTTACTAACCTCCTATAGGCCATAAAAAAAATTAGGACTAAACTCCCCCCCAAAAAACCCCAAACTAGCTGAAACAGGGTTCAAAAAGGTTGAAAAAGAAGCAAAAAAGTCACTTTAGAAGCATCCACGGGTCACCCCACTTCAAGTCTTGGATATAATATTATATCCATGGGTTATATCATTATAGGAAGTGCTAATGAAGTTTATCCACGGTTTGGCCTTTCACAAAGTGCGGATATCCGCAATTTGTCCTTGGACCGCTTGCGAATATGACCAACAATTACATGTTTTTTGACACTAAATCCATGCTTCAGCCCTATATAAGGGTAGTGTATGTTCATGGTTGATGTGAAATAAAAGAGAATATAGAATCAGAAAATAATGGAAAAATGGGTATAAAGCCCAAAACTCAAAATGTAGCAGAGAGATAGAAAGTAAGCCAAAAACACTAGGACACCAAGAGCCAAAAATTTTAGATGACTTGAGAGTTTTCACAGTGTTTACCAGAAAATAAAGAGAAAACACAAACCTATGAGGTCATGTGTTGAATAACCCACCTAGAACTTCCAATTCTGAGAGAAAATCTTACAAATTCAAGACACTTACACATATCCACGACTGTGTAAACTAGGACTCATGGACATTCACGGTTCATACAAGTGAAACTAGCGGATATACGCGACTCACAGAAGGACAAGGTGTGGATGAGACAATTGGAATTGAAAACTAAAAATCCAACCCAGAAGGAGGCTTCCAAAACCTTTTGGAAATTTTTCTAAATGAGGGATGCTCTGAAAATAAATCCTAGAAACAAGAAAAACTACAAAAGCTCAGACAACCAAAGAAACCCTAAAACTGACCCAAACTAGGGGAATCCCTAGTATGGTCGCCAATTTTGTTCTGGGATTTTTCCCCTATGAATTTGGGTCATGTCACATCAGAGGTTGACCATACAAAAAATACAAAACCCTTCCCTCACATGCAATGATGCTATGGAAAGAATAACTACTTTTGGGAGAGAGAGAGAGAGAGAGAGAGAGAGAGAGAGAGAGAGATCCCTCACACCTTATATCCTATGTTTGATGTTGATCCTATCTCTCCACCTTCGATGTTTCTCCTAATATTCACTGGTATGAACCTGCAAAAGAAGACCAAAACTATGGTGCAAAAAGGTAGTTATAGATTCCAATCATACATATAACATTCAAATATTCCAGTAAATGAAAGAAGTTAGCATATATCAACAACTAGAAACCAATTTACATGTATGGGGGAAAGATAACTCTTTTATTGAAAATGATGAAAATGAGTGGTTACAAACTGACTCGATCCATGGACACTACTTAGAATCCAGCCACCCAGGTTCCTCCAAACCCTCCATGGGAAAATTTCTTGTTCCACGCTGACCACAATACAATTTTTTCTATGTTAGGGACCTTACATTCCTCATTCTCCCAAGTTTCAACAAGAAATATAATATCAATTTCACTTGGGATCCAACTCAATATAGGCCCTTTATTTCAGGGAAAAGCCCGACAGTTTCAAGAGAGGATTTGAAGTGTCTCAAATTTCCATTGATTGTTATCCTTTTGGTCTATATCCCTAATAATATCTTTCTGGTTCTTAATTATTTTCCATTTTCCTTGTTTTCTTGTTTCCTTTACCTTTTGAACCTCCTTCCTTAATTTAGCTTGATCTTCTAGAATGAGGTCTTCATTTATAAATATTCCAGACCCTTTTTGTTAGAAAAATAGGATCACAGAGTAATAAAATAAGACAAATGAGAAAATAAAACACAGAAGATACACAATACAATAGATACATAGATATACATGGTTCACCCTGTGTGAGATACGTCCACCAGAGAAATTGTCAGGTCCTTCCTTTATTATTATCCAACAAATGAAGGGATACAACCTACAACACACTCGTTGTAACTTCCTCTTCTTTCTCTCATAGTCTCCTATCTCAGAATACAATATTTGCAATGATACATAGCCGTAATACAATTCCCTCATAAAAGAGGGTTATCTTCTAGGGAAAAAAACCCTAACATAACTTATACCGTCATATCTACAAACTTATAATGAACTGTCCATATTTACTATGAAATTAAAATATACATTTACAAGGAAATTTTTCCTTCTGGGGCTCACTTTCCCTGGACCCCCCAGCCAAGGGGATGAGCCCCCCAGACCTTGAAAGGGGAAAAATCCCCCTCTGTAACCCCCCCACGTGGAGGGGTGTATAGTATTCATGGGCTATAAACATGGCTGAAAACAAAGACCTATGAATCAACAAGATAATTAAGCTCCACAACCAACAATCTCCCACTTGGAGATTGATCTCAACAACTCCACCGATGTTCTATCTGCTAGAATATGATCCTTCTTGAACCTAGAAATTTTTTTATCTTCACCTTCATGCTTGAATACCAACTGAAACTAAGCAAGAACTCAGTTTCTCCCTAGTTACTCCCTTTGTTAACACATCTGCAAGATTCTGGCTAGTATGTATCTTTTCCAACTTCAAATGTCCATCTTCCAAGACAGATTGCATGAAATGGTACCTGAGTTGTATATGCTTAGTCTTATAATGGAAGGCTGAATTATTTTCAATATGAATGACATTCTCACTATCACAGTACAACCTACCATTCTCCTTCTTCTTTTCCAATTCCTCCATAACCCTCTGTAACCAAATCATTTCTTTACTAACCTCTGTAGCAACAACATACTCTGCTTCTATTGTTGAAAGTGCAACAAAATTTTGTAGTTTTGAAATCCAACTTATTGTTGTTCCACCTATATTAAAAACATACCCGTGGTGCTCCTCCTGCTATCTTTATCACCTTCCATATATGAATCAACATATCCCTGTAGAACAGTTTTTGAACCTCCAGAACATAATGCATGAGTAGAAGTACCTCTCAAATACCCAAGAATCCACTTTACTGCTTCCCATTGTTCTTTACCTGGATTTTTCATATACTTGCTCACAAATCCCACTGCATTTCCAATATTTGGTCTTGTGCAAACCATCACATACATCAAGCTACCAATTGTTGATGAATATGGGACCCTGGACATGTTTTTTATCTCCTCCCGTGTCTTGGGACACATTTCTTTGGTTAATTTTAAATGGCTGGCCAAATGTGTACTAATTGGTTTTTCATTTTTCATTCTAAACCTCTTCAACACCTTCTCTATGTACTCACCCTAGGACAATGCCAATTTGCGATTTTTCCTGTCTCTTGTTATTCTCATACCAAGGATTTTCTTTGCAGCACCCAAATCCTTCATTGCAAATGAATTGTCTAATTTCTTCTTGAGCACATTTATATCCTGCATATTAGACCCTGCAACAAGCATGTCATCTACATACAATAGAAATATAATATAGCTTCCATTTTCTATCCTTTTAAAATAAACACAGTGATCAGAATGACATCTACTATAACCTTGTTCTGTCATAAACCTGTCAAACTTCAAATACCACTACCTTGGAGCTTGCTTTAGGCCATATAATCTCTTCTTCAACCTTCATACCAAATTATCCTTCCCTTTGACCTCATACCCCTATGGTTGTTGCATATAAATATATTCCTTCAAATCCCCATGGAGAAAAACTATTTTTACATCTAACTATTCAAGATGCAAATATTCTACTACCACAAGACTTAAAATAGTCCTAATTGAAGTCCTTTTAACAACATTGTTTGCACCCAATTCGTCACTAGGTGAGCAAATAAAAGGTGCTTACATGCCCAGTTGGGCTCTGCTAGGCATGACAGCTGTGAAAAGAAAGGGTTAGGGAAAACAAAACAAAACAATAAACAAGAATTAAAATAAAACTAATTAAAACTATGAGCATATGAAGAAAATGAAAAATAAATGCTAATGGACCAATATCACCAATGTATAAGCTGATCTATTGATGAAATCC
>ML776772.1:2533193-2543431 GCA_009831015.1 Picea engelmannii
AAGAAAAATCCAGATGGATTTCTCCCAATCTTCTGGTGAATTGACTGGTTAGCAGGTCGGCAGAGGCCGGTTTGTGAACCTGCAAGTTAATGAAATCAAAAGGAAAGAAAAATGAACCCAAATGAGGGAGGAATTGATACCTTATCCCCAGTATGGTCACCAATCTGTTTGCACCCAATTCGTCACTAGGTGAGCAAATAAAAGGTGCTTACATGCCCAGTTGGGCTCTGCTAGGCATGACAGCTGTGAAATGAAAGGGTTAGGGAAAACAAAACAAAACAATAAACAAGAATTAAAATAAAACTAATTAAAACTATGAGCATATGAAGAAAATGAAAAATAAATGCTAATGGACCAATATCACCAATGTATAAGCTGATCTATTGATGAAATCCAAAGGCACAATGAAGAAAGGGGACTTGGGTCCCTTCTTTCTCCAATGGAAGGCTCTTGAGGCCCTCACAAGCTTGCTCTCCTTACAATGAAAAGATGAAAAATGTGGGTGAAAGAACTCCAAGCTTATCCACTCAAGAGAGGGGTGGATAGCTCTTGTGAAATGATGCCTATGTGTTCTTGTCAAAGAATGAGTCTTTAACAATCTTGGCAGCATAACAATGCATAGAATTCCTTGAGAAAGTGATGGTTATTCATGGCTTTTTATAGCCTAGCATTGGGTGTTTATGTAACCTCTTTGGAGTGTGAAAAGAGGCTCTTTAGGGCTCAATTAGGTCTTTGACCAGCCCACCATGCGGATTGAGCTCAGATTTGGTGTCAAATCGACTTGGGAGCTGATCCATTAGTGGTTGGGAGGCCGACCAATTTCAATAAATGCGTCGTTTAGCAGGTGCGCGGGTTTTTTTCCCAACAGCTGCGCGTCGTGCGTGCATGCGCGCATTGTACGTTGTTGTTATGCGCATATGCGTGCGCACCCAGATTCTGTAAAGCGCCCTTCAATTTTTGGTCACTTAGTATAGTTTTTTACCCTTTTGCAATGTTGTGGAATTAATCCTGTGCCATGAATGACTTCAGTCCTGTTTTGATGATGCAGAGTTCTTGTCGCCATGTGCGGACAAAATTTCAGTGATAACAAACATGAAAAATATTTCATCAAAATATATACCTTTCTTTTGTGCAAACCCATTTACAATAAGTCTAGCCTTGTACCTATTTTTTCCTCCGTCTTCTTCGTTCAACTTGTAAGAACATTTATTCTGCAATGCTTTTTTTTTTCTGCAGGCAATTGAACCAAATCCCAAGTTTGGTTATTTACCAAGGAATCCATTTCCTCTTTCATGCCTTGCTCCCACTTCGTTTTAGTGTCTACCTGCATTGCCTCTTCATAATATTCCAATTCACCAGAATCAGTCAACGATAAATTATACAATGAAGGAGAGTATCGTTCATGCGGTATACTTAACCTAGTAGATATTCTAGCAACACTTGCAGGAGTTTGAGGTACCTGATGCTCTTGTTGTTGTACATTTTGATTTTCTGGTAACTTTGGAATTTCTTTTTCAATGATCTCATCAAGCACTGTGTATTCTGGTTTTTCTTTTTCTTGTATCTTTCCCTACAACTGAACTTTGTACATGACCTTCTCATTGAATATGAAATCTATACTCCTAATGATTTTTTTATTTTCATAATCCCACAAATGATAACCAAAATCATTAACACTGTATCCGATAAAGGCACACTTCTTGGATTTTTCCTCAAGCTTTGTTCTATTTTCTTTATCAATATGGACAAATGATTCACAACCAAAAGTCTTCAAAAAAGAACAATTTACCTTTTTACATGTCCATGCCTCCTCTGTAATTCCACCATTCAAAGAGATTGAAGGTCCTTTGTTTATTAAGTAAACAACAATATCTACAACATCTGCCCAGAACTGTAAGGGCAACCCAACATGCAATCTCATACTCCTTGCACGCTCCATGATTGTCTTGTTCATCCTTTCTAACACACCATCTTCTCTCTACAAATCCCATGGTATGAACAGTAATCATCAAACTCCTTGATGCAATATTCACCTCCATTGTCTGATGTGAGACACTTCAACCTTTTTCCTGTCTCATTCTCAACCAAAGCTTTCCATTTCTTAAAAGTATAAAAAACATCATATTTTTGTCGAATGCAATAAACCCAAGTTTTTCTAGTTGCATCATCAATACAAGTAACATACTAACGAGATCCACGAAGAGATGATACCTGAGTTTGTCCCTATACATCTGTATGCACAATCTCTAAAATTTCACTCGTCTTTTCTTTTGACTCTGATAAACCTGTCTCTCTTTTGTTTTCCATAAATACAATTCTCACAGAAATCCAAATCAATTTGTTTAATATCTAGAAAACAATCTTTTGTGAAGTATCTACATCCCCTTCTCACTCATGTGTCCAAACCTATGATTCCATGGTGTTGTATCCACTCCTATATAAGCTAAAGAGATAGAAAAATTGTTATTACCAGTACATAAATACATTGTACCTACCTTCTCTCCTTTTTCTATAACCAGTGATCCTTTGGTGAACTTTCATGCCTTATCTGTAAATATATATATACAACCTTCAGTTGCCAACTTCCCTGTTGAAATTAGATTTTTCCTTAGATTTGGAACATATCTTACCTCTTTTAACAACCATTGGTTTCCATTCCTTTGCTTTATTTTTACCTTTCCCATTTGAATAATTTGAATGGTGCATCATCACCCAAGTGAACCTGTCCAAAATCACCTTGAACATAATCTAGAAATTTTTTCTTATGGGGTGTGGCATGAAATGAAGCCCCTGATTCTACTACCCAAGACTCATAAATATTATCTACATAAATAATCAAAGCATCTTGTAACACATCACCTATTACATTTTCTTCCTAATTTTTCTCCTGCTGTCCATCTCTTTGTTTCTTTGGAGCTCTGTAGTCTTTCTTGAGATGTCCTTTCTTCCCACAATTCCTGCACTCTATCTTTCCCAGTATAATTTTGGATCTTCCCTTCCTAGAATTCCCATGGTTCCCTGAGCCCTTTCCTCTATCCTTTTGTCTTCCCTTGTTCTCCATGTTTAATGCATTACCTGATGTCTCACCTATGCTTTTCCATCACATTTCCTTGCTAAGGATAGCATCAACAACATCATCAAAATTTAAAGTGTTTGAACTAGAGACAGAGTTACTTACAACCATGACCAAGTTGTTCCAACTTTCTGGCAATGAGCACATTATTAGAAGAGCCCTGACCTCATCATCAAAGTCCACTTTTATAGAACTTAGTCGATTAGTAACCATATTAAATTCATTTAAATGATCTACAACAAACCCACCTTTTGACATATTAATATTAAATAATATATTCATTAGAAATACCTTATTGGACGTCGAGAGTTTTTCATACAGTTTAGCCAATGCATATATCATCTCCTTCGTTGTCTTTTCTTTCGAAATATTGAAATCCGTCGATGCTACCAGGCTCAGTCGTATCGTTCCTAGTGCATTTCTGTTAAGAATCTCCCATTCTTCGTCCTTCATGGTCATTGAATTATTTTCTATTCCACCCAATGGTAGGAATAGATCCTTCTGATATAAATAATCTTCCATTTTCATATTCCATAACTGGTAGTTTTTTCCGTTAAATTTATCGACCCTAAACTTTCAATCTTCCTCCATTGCTCCCACTCGAACCAGGAACCCTCTTTTCCTGCGAGTTACCTTTCGTTGTGATACTAGTTGTTAGAAAAATAGGACCGCAGAGAAATAAAATAAGACAAATGTAGAAATAAAAAACATAACATATACAATACAATAGAGACACATATATATGTGGTTCACCCAGTGTGGGCTACGTCCACCAGAGAAATTGCTAGGTCCTTCCTTTATTATTATTCAACAAATGAAGTGATACAACCTACAACACACCCACTGTAAATTCCTCTTCTTTCTCTCACAATATCCTATCTTAGAATACAATATTCAAAGTGAAACATAGCCGCAATACAATTCCCTCATAAAAGAGGGTTTCCTTCTAGGGAAAAAAACCCTAGCATAACTTCTACCGTCAGATATGTGACCTTATAATGAATGGTCCAGATTTACTATGTAATTAAAATATACATTTAGAAGACAATTTTTCCTTTGGGAACTTCACGCCCGGACCCCCCAGCCAGGGGGATGAGCCCCCCGGACCATGCAAGGAGGAAATCCCCCCCTGCAACCCCCCCATTTGGAGGGGTGTACAATATTCCTAGGTGTACAGTCTTCATGGGTTATAAACAATGGTTGAAAACAAAGACCTATGAATCAGGAAGATAATCAGGCTCCACAACCAACACTTTTAAGCTCAATTTTTTACTAATTATGTCATATTTATGGGAATTAGATCTTACCATAACCCAAATAAACCTATATTTATGTTCAATTATTTTTCCCAACCTTTTTTCTTCTATAAGTCCAGTTGTTTCAATTTGCGATTTATTTTTTTAGTTCCTCCTTGACGATTTCTAATCTGTCCTCATATTTTTGTTCTTTTATACAAACAAATATGAGGTTTGAGGCTCTTTTGTTAGGCTCATGGTCTAACTCTATGACCTTATTCATTTCCTCTTTGATAGGTTTGGTATCCAATTTGCATTCCACACTATATAGGGACAAATTGTTAATTAACTTTTCTTTTATCTCTTTAAGCTTGTCCCTAAGATTGTGATTTTCTTCAACCTCTTCTTCACGCCTTGATTATTTCTATTCTTGGTCCCATTTTTTTGTTTCTTTCATATTTTAGTAGTTTTCATGTGTCTTTCCATAAGCTTTAACCATATTATATTTCCATGCTATATTTTTGGAGTTACACTTAGGTTGTGTCGTATCTCCTCCTCATTATAACCTTGGGTATCTCTTTAATCACATACATCAATGATATTTGTGTACAATAATTTATGTTTTTGGTTCTTCATGTGAAATTTGGTTTCTGATTTAAATTTTGATCATAATAATCTTTGTTCTTTTACATACAAAATTTTACGAGGTCTATTATACAAAAATAATTCTTCCAAGAACATTTTCTTTTACTAAGTAAATAATTCTTGTATTTCTTTTAAAGAATCAAGTATATATATATATATATATATATATATATATATATATATATATATATATATATATATATATATATTGAGTGCAAGCTAATGATGGTCTCTCATGACGCATTAGTGGCAATGCACACCTATAAAAACAACAATTAGTTAACTCGGAGGGATTATTCAAGGTACGTTTACAATGAATTTGAATATAGTGTAAGAATATGAAATGTAGGAAATTGAATTAGCTTTCTGAATATACAACTTTTAATCATAGAAATTGTCAATAACTATGTCAAATTTTATTTTTTCTAACAGTGGTATCTTATTTTTCCAACAAACTATAAGGTATATGTTTTTGTTCGTGCAAGTGTTGAGTACTTTAACGATGGTTTTTTGTTCCAAAAACTTATATACTTGTAGATAACCCTTTTTTTGGTGCAGTGTGTTTTTTTGGAAATTTACAATATTAATTTTATATATTTTTAAAATGATCAAAGTCAACATATCCCTGAAATTACAACGTGTTTTGTTCGTGCAGGCTAAGAGGGTCTTAACATGATAAAAAAAAAAAATCTTTTTTTTAGATCGTAGATATCAGTCTCCTCTAGTGTCACATATAATTCATTCGAGAAATGGTCAAACCAAAAAAAAAAAGTTATAGCAGAAATAAGAGAGGTATGTATTCTAAGATTTTGATATATGTCAAGACAAAAGTATATTAAAAATAGTAAACATTATTAATTAAAAAAAAATTGTATATTTGGAATCTTCACAACCAACTCTATCTATTTCTGTAGTTTCATCAATAACTGAATTGTGTATCATATAGTAAAATAACATCAAAAACATAGATATGGAGAGGAATTCATAAAAATGAATGTTTTTATGTATTTGCAGACTGAACCACTAGGTTTTTCATCCCGAACCTAAATCTGAGGCAACCAACTCAACAAAAATATAAGCTAGAGTTGTCACTCCTGCCCGAAAAAATTTGAAATTCAAATAACGCGCAAACGTTCCTAAAGCACGGGCGCGTTATTAGGAAAAGAAACACATGCATCTTCCTATTAACACAAATCAATTCTCTCTCTCTCTCTCTCCTCTTCCCCCCTCTCCCTCCCTCCCTCCCTATATCTTCCTCTCTTTCTATCTAACCCCACTCTCCCTATCCCTCACTCTCTCTCTCCCCCCCCTCTCTCTCCATATCCCTCTCTCTCTTCCCCCTCTTCCCCTCTCTCCTTGTGTCCCTCTCCCCCATTGTTACCCCTTTGATCTCTATCTACCCCACTCACTATTTTCATCTTCTCTCAACATTCCTCTCTCTCTCCCCTCTCTCCCTCACACTCTCTCTCTTTCTCTCCTACTTTCTCTTTCCTCCCCTCTATCTCCCTCTTCCCCTCTCTTGCTCCATCTCTCTCTTTACCTCTTTCTCCCTATCACTCTCTAACTCTCTCTCTCTCTCTCCACTTTTCCCCTCTCTACCTCTCTCTCCCCTACTACCCCCCTTTCTGTAACGTACCTAGCCACCATGCTGGGCCATGTCACACAAAAAAAATCTCTTTATCAGCTCTGATACCATTTTAGTAACATACCTAGCCTCCATCTAGAAAACAATACATGCAGAATACACATAACATGAAACTTCTTCTAATTAAAGGAATTATCTTACTGTTATATGTTTTCCCATATCCTACAACTACAATTTATAATAGATTTATCTACGGGAAATAACCATAAAACATATGCATCTGAAGCATGCCAATAATAAACATGAGATACCATTAAACAACAACATATAAGTCATTCTCATTCACGCAGAGTTCATTCACAACAATAACACATGTAAATAACTTAGTACAAGATAAAACACTTATCTTTAAACAAGAATTGAGAAACCAACTTCCTGGGACGAACGTTCCACCCAACCATAGACCAACTGTTCCAAATCTCAATAGCCATTCATGCTCGAGCTGAGGCTAGCAATCCAAAAAAGAGGGTGGTCTTATCACAGTCCACTCACAACTCATAAATATCTCAACCCAATTGATTTTCTCCTATAGTTATCCCAACCTTTCCACCAACTCTCTTCCTCCTAACCTTCCCAACCCAAGGAATGCACCATTCATTTATCATGGATAATCCAAGGGATATACCATCTATTTTTCAGGGATAAACCAAGGGAAGAACCATCCATTTATCAGGGATAACCCAAGAGTTGTACCATCAGTTTATCAAGGATAACCCAAGGAATGTGCCATTTGTTTATCAGGGTCTCTTTGGCATAGGTAGCTAGGAATCTCTCAGCTCAGATTTCAAGGGAAAATTGTTGCTAGGAAAACTATCAGCAAACCAACAACAACACATGTTGCTTCAGTGAAACTCACCCATGATTTCACTCTTCAAGCCTGACAACCTTTCTCTTTAGTCTTCCAGGTCCAATTCGCTCCAATTACACTCCAGATTTCTCTAGAATTATCCCTTAACGGTTGCATCTGCTTCCATCTCTATTTTCATGTTCTTTGTCCCCTTTCCATGCACAAACTTGACTAACTGTAAACAACTCGAACTGTTGTAACTACTGTACCAACCCATATAAATTCCTCCCTTTTTATTTCCTTTCTTGACTCACACTCTTCCCCAAGTTGATTTTACTCAACCCCAATGTGCCCAATAACTTCGGGATGTGACCACTCACACCCACCCTCTTACATGTATTCAATGATTGGATTTTGAAACACTCAATCATAAAAGGAAAGGTTCATATACAAATAACATGTTTAGGAATATGGGTTAAATACATAAACATGGGTAATTCCTCCCCTTGGAACCCTCTTGTCCATTATCCTAGACACTCCCCTCTCTTTTGAATTAATTCATCCCCCATCTCTTGTCCATGTCCCCTTAGCAACTAAAATCACATTTTATTATTAAAACATTGAAATACAATACACATATTACATCGCTTGTCCATAGACACATATTATATCTACATAAGCATTAATTAAAATGAGGATTATAATGGGGATGTTGCATTCCCCCTCCCTTACAATTGTGCACCGTCCTTGATGCAATCTATGCCGATATACATATATGAAAATTTACATCACAATACTTAGAAATAAAATTTCTACAATTTAACAACTCTAGCAATAGCTCCAACCAAAATCTCATGTTCCTCTCAACTCGCTAACCCAAGGAATGCACCATTCGTTTATCAGGGATAACCCAAAGGATGTACCATCTGTTTATCAGGGATAAACCAAGGAATGTGCCATTATTTTATCAAGGTCCCCAATACAGTTGTCCATGACTCTGAGATGTGGTTCCATAACTATAGTTTCTCAAAATGGAGTCTTGCATTATGTTCTCTTTAGAACTGTCAAAACTTTGTGGGTATTCTTCCCACATGTTTTCTTCATTCTCTCATGTAGCATCTTTAGGACCATAACAATTCCATTGAACCTTTACTAACCCTATGGATTTGTTCCTGAGCACTTTTTCTTTCCGGTCTAGGATGCGTATGGGTTCCACCCAGAAATCCCCTTGGTGCTCCACCTAGATCACATTCCAATCAATTATGTGGTTAGGATCAAGCACATATTTCTTTACCAATGACACATGAAATGCATTATACACTCTCTTGGATGTAGGCAAAGATAACATGTATGCAACTGTCCCTATCTTTTATAATATTTCAAAAGGCCCACAATATCTTGTTGTCAACTTAGGGAAGTAGCGAACTTCTCTTTGCCTTTACTTTCAAAAACACATGTTCTCCCACTTTAAACACTCTGAAAACTATGTTCCTGTCTGCATAAATTTTCTGCCTATCCTAGGCAACCTTCAAATTATGCTTTATCCTTTCCATTTGATCTTCCATTTCTTTTAGCAATTTTGGCCCAAAAACTACTTTGTCGGTTGGATTATCCCAACTTAATAGGGTGTTGCATTTCCTACCATACATTGCCTCGAATCGAGTCATTTTCAATGAGGCATGATACCCATTATTGTAAGAAAATTCAACTAAATGAACATAATCTTCACACTTTGATGGTTGATCCATCACATACATTCTAAGCATGTCCTCAATTATTCTGTTAGTCTTTTCTGTTTTCCCATCTGACTCTAGATGATATGTTGTACTAAGATTTAAATTTGTCCCAAAGCCTTTGAACAAACCCTTCAAAAAATTGGAAGTAAACTTTGGATCTATGTCTGAAACTATTGCCTTAGGCACTCCATGTAGCCTAACAACTTCTCTCATATAAATTTCTGCAATATTTGTTGCCTTGTGTGTAGTCTTTACTGGAATGAAATGTGCTTCTTTAGTCAAATTATCCACCACCACCATGAAGGAATCATGTTGCTTTAATTTTCTGGGTCGCTTAGTAATAAAATAAACTGTAACCACTTCCCACTTCCATTCTGGAATAGGAAATGGTTGTAGCAAACCTATTGGGTGTCTATGTTTTGTATTTATTTTTTGGCATTGTTGTTAAGAACCAAATATCAATATAGCATAGAAAAACCTCAGAAAAAGTACTCGACGCCTTGAAAAAGAGATAATTTCAGATAATAAGCCTCTTTGAGGGGGAAACCTCCTTTTACCCCACTTAAATGTTCAAGTACAAGATGATTCAAAATGAAAATGTCTCCTTGATATATATAGGAGACTAGGAGGTATAATTACAACTAATGGCCTAAAGCCGACATAAATAAAATAACATTACTAATATAATATGCCCCAATTAAGGGGTAATGAGCCAATATTAGGGCTTAGCATACCCCTCCACTTGAGACAAGTGTTTTTTGCAACGCTTGAGAAACTTTGGATGCTTCTATATAAAAGACTCATCTTCCCAAGTGGAATCTTCAGCTAGTAGTTTCCTCCATTTAATGAGATACTTTGAAATGGATCTATTCCTTAGCTGGCGAATTCTTGTGTCAGTGATGGCTTCAGGCTCCAATATGATTTTTCCTTCATCGTCAAGTTCTAGCAATATAGTTTGAACTAGGATCTTGTCGCCTATAACCTTCTTTAAGCATGAAACATGGAAAACTGGGTGTACTCGTGAAGATGCAGGCAACTCCAATTTGTATTCCATAGTACTAATCTTTTGCAACACCTTATAAGGGCCATAGTACTTTGGTGATAATTTATTATCCTT
>ML776772.1:2587772-2599853 GCA_009831015.1 Picea engelmannii
GTCCTAGTACAAAAGAAGAAAAGGAATATATGTCTCGAATACCATATGCTAATGCAGTAGGAAGTTTAATGTATGTGATGGTTAGTACAAGGCCAGACATTTCACATGTAGTTGGGGTTGTCAGCAGGTATATGGAAAATCCAAGTAAAGAGCATTGGGAAGTAGTGAAATGGGTGCTTCGATATCTGAGGGGCACAAGTGATTATTGTATCACCTATAATAGTGGTTGTGAATCAGTCTATGGATATGTTGATTCTGGTTTTGCAGGTGATTTGGAAAAAAGAAGGTCGACTTAAGGGTATTTCTTTACTCTTGCAGGTGGAGCTATTAGTTGGATGTCAAAGCTACAAAACATTGTTGCTTTATCCAATACAGAAGCATAATACGTAGTTGCTTCACATGCTTGCAAAAAGGCAGTTTGATTGAAAGGTTTGTTTGGTGAGTTTGGAAGGATGCATGACAAAGTAAAGTTACTTTGTGATAGTCAAAGTGCTATTCACTTGGCTAAGAATCTAGCCTACCACAGTAAAACAAAACATATACCTATCAAGTACCATTTTGTAAGACAAGTCATTGATGAACGTGGAATCTCTCTTGATAAAGTGCATACAAAAGAGAACTGCACAGACATGTTCACAAAACCAGTACCATTAGAGAAGCTACGATGGTGCTTGGCTTCTCTTGGCTTGTGGAAAAGGTGATGAATGAAAGAAGGAGCAAGGTATCAGGTTAATTGTTGTCAAGGTGGAGATTTTTAAACAGTGACAACAAATTCCTAGGATTAGGATTTCAGATCCTATAATCCAGCGTTGGTTGTAACCAATAAGACCAAGTTAGAATTTAGTTATGAGCACATTCAATAATCAGTTTCTAAAGTACATTGATATAATTTATGTAAGCCCGTAGAGGCAGACATGAGAGGAGTGAGTGAGTTGTTGTAATCTCCATGACCTGAATAATAAGACAATTGATACCTCTACTTGGTGGATGTAGCCCAATGTTTGGGTGAACCACATGAAATATCTATCTTTTATTTCTGCGTGACTATGTTTGCCTTATGATATTTTTGTTTCCGCATTTACGAGTATAACACACATAACCAGTGGTGGCTTCTTCATGTGACTTGTCTATATGGTTTTACCCTAAAAGCCTTTGCACACTTTTGTTGCACTTGAAATGGGACTAGTGTGGTTTTCGTGAATCTCTTTTTCTCTCATAGCCTTACAATCTCTTTCAACCTACTGATGCAAGAAAACTGATATTTCTTACCAGTCTCAATAGAGCTATAAATGTTGCTCAATGATGAAGGAAAAGTTAAATCATTCAACAGTAGCAGTTACAGAGAATGTTCTCAAACAATCACTAGTTATTACTGAAGAACATTTGGGAGAATAGATACATCGTTGAAGTGGCTTCAACAAAAAACTTCTTTGCTACAATTTAGTGCAAATAATGAATGGTATTTTTGATCTTCATACACTCGGTGCAACATCTTGTAGGCTGCCATCCTTCATTGTTATTTTTGGTAGAATTTCTATTTTTATGAATAATAGTAAATTTATGGTGTCATGGATAGTGAAGTTAATTTATGGTGCGATTGTTTGTTTTTTACTCTATATGTCATCATTAATAATTACAATGCTTTAGTGGTATATGTTCGTTTGGTTTGCTGTGACGATGAGGTGGAATATTCTTAAGTACCAATGAGGGATCGAATCTCATCAGTTGTATAATGTCTTTGGGCTATTCAGTGGCCTTGAATGCCTTTGTTTTTTGTTGCTTTCTCTGCAATGGCCAGCATGGTCATTTCATCGTTGGATTCATGGAGGGGTCTTCTGTGTGCTCCATTATTCCCAAAACCCCAACTTCCAAACCCTATATTTCCATTGCTATTGATACAAGTCATAATGATGGGAGGTGGCCCTCGCACGTTCCTGGGTGGGGTGACCAAATGGCAGTGGAAGAGAATGTAAGAGAAGAAATCCAAGAAGCTCCTCAAAGCCTGCCTCCTGAGAGAATGCCAACTCTACGAAATGAGGAAGTGAGCAGAGCTCAAAGCAGCCACAACCAATCTTGAAAAGCCCTGGGAAAATCCCACCCAAGCCCCCACTTTGTTCATCATTACCACTGACCAACAGATTAGGGCCTTGACCGACAGGTTTCAGAAGCCTGGAGGAATCGATGCATGGACCGAGAAAGACAGACTGGAAAGTCTCGCTTCTGATGGGAAGCCCTCCGTTCAGAGCATGATGCCCTACACTAAGGTTGTTCATAGTATCGATTCTGGAGATGCCAAGTCCTCCATCTCACAGTAGGTGAGTGGATCGACTCCACCCAGGCAGAGGTACAATTCTCCATCCTCTAATCAACAACAATTAGATAGAAACTCCATAATGAAAAGGAGAATGAGAAATGATAATAATAATTGGAAATTGTAGGAGCTTTCCAATGCTTTATTATATTCATGTCTGTTTGTGAAATTCATGGTAATGAGAAAATTGTAGGAATGATGATAGTTAAATAGAAGATTGGGAAGCCCTTTAAAAAAGAAAACAAGTAATTTGACTAGTGATACTGAACATTAAAGAGATGAGCAGGCAAAGGGGGTTAGGGGAGTGAAACTAATGGCGAAGCCTTCTATAGTGCAACACT
Source organism: Picea engelmannii (assembly GCA_009831015.1). Taxonomy (NCBI): domain Eukaryota; kingdom Viridiplantae; phylum Streptophyta; class Pinopsida; order Pinales; family Pinaceae; genus Picea; species Picea engelmannii. Next base: position 2,590,425 of record ML776772.1, read on the forward strand.
CAATCCCCCTTCCTTGTTGAGTCTCTTATTTCCGCTGCCAATCATCCCCATGGATGTCTATCGACCCCTCTGTACCACTTCGACTTCTCTAAACCATCACCTTGTGCTCGACTCATTTCAGTCTTGCAGATTGCAGGCGTGCATGCCTTGGATCTAGTTGCTCCAGGGATCGTCATCTCCTACTATTCATGAGATGTAGACAATCAATATTTAGTGGCCTTGTTGAGAAGTTCGAAAAATATCATTTCCTCTGAATCGTTCTCCTTCAGAGGTAGCACTAGAATTTCAGGATTCCAACACATTCTTTCTTTCACATTATTTGATGAGGCAATTGGTTGCAACTCATCGTGTATTAGATGATCAAGCCTTGCCACAATAAAATGATCCCATACGTCTTCTAAAAGCCTTTATTTCGATGCCAATATACCCTTTTGATGCCGATAAGGCCCCTCTGCGCCATGAGAACAAGTTGTTTCCAACGCCATAAGTTACGATTATTGTTAATTTCAGTATTCAACTAAGACATTGGACACCAAGACCTGCTAATCCAGATAGAATATTTCTCGACTCTGACTTTGTAATTGAATTTTGGGGCGATTAGAAGCTTCAACTTTGGAAAGCCCACATGGCATAATAGAGAAAACTATTCTCGGTTGTTTCATAGAAATGGAAATCGTTGAAAGCAATTGTAATTGAAGGCATAATTTTAGCGTTTTTGTGAGCTTGTTAGAGGATTGATTTTACTTTACTTCGTGATCCACACAATTATTTTGATTGAGAGAGGAGGTACAAAAAGAAACACAATGAATTGAAGATATTCACTAAGCTTCTTAAGTCAAAGGAACCTAGTCCCTTTTCAAAAGCAGGTGCATCCAATTTCTTATAACCTATAGAGGGCCGATGAATGTCTTCTTTGTTATTAATAGTTATTTCAGTTATTTTAATGTCTTCGGGTCTATAAATAACACACTTATTAACTAATGAAAATTTAAATTGGATAATAGGTTATTATTGTTGGTTTAAAGTCTTCCACCATCAATAGAGTTCTCAAAATCTGCATGAAATTTCTATGAAGCACTTAAGCAGGGATAAAAAGTCGAAATTGAATAGTACATGCCCATTAAAAATCTAAAAATATCGTACTTCCAACCCTATTGTTACACCACCCTAACAAATGCTCCTCTCTATGACGTAATTTGATAAATCCATTTTCTACCACAAGATAATCATGATAGTATTGTTCATACCATGATCAATGAAAACCTCGTTGGAAGGACTACGGATTGGATCACCTTCCAGTATGCCCATAATCCCCCTAATTGACCCAAAAGGGCTATTGGAACCAAACAAATTGTTGCCCGGATGGCCGAACAAACCCCCACATGGACGTTGGAAAAAAGGATAGTCAAATGGATCATGGACAAAGAATTCCTCCAACAAAATTCACCCTCATCCTTCGACGTCATTGTCGCCTTCGCTAAATAAGAAAAATCTCACAAAAGGGTCTGGAAAACTTAAGATCCCCAAAATTTCTACCCATACAACCGCAACCCACGCCACCATGGAAACCCTCGCCTTTTTCACCTGGATGCATTCTTTTATAGCGAACCATGGCTCCTTCCTGTATAGCTTATGAATTCGACAGGGTTTCTGGGGTCATTGTATAATGACAGAAAGTTAATTGACAGTAATTGCAAGCAGTTTTTTCAGAAAGAAGAAGGTTTTAGGGAGCTTAAGAAATCATGAATATGCACCCATTGCAATGAAATTCCTGGTGTATTTGTCCTCCAGTTATGGGTTTGGACAGTATTAGTAGTAGTAGCATCACGGTGTAGGGGCGCTTTTATGGATCGGTCATACGCCTCCACGAAAGGAACATGTGGGAGGTCCATGGCCAGAGAAGTAGGGTCATAGCTTATAGGTGGTTACTTGATATGGTCGTGAGGCATGTCTAGAAATAAATGCATAAAATTTGCAGTGATAAGGTGAATAAATGTATGACAACTGGATTAATAAGGTGAATAAATACACTACAACAAGTGGTTTGGTTGACAGGTTTTGGGTTGTTGACAAGTTTGGAGTTCGAAATCACAGGCTCTTGGAGAATAAATTAATTTACACATACCTGACGAAGAGATGTGAAAGTGATGACATGAGCCACGCATTGTGAAAAAACACAACCATCCTGGTGGCCATGTTGTGTGCTCACCTATCACCATCTGTATTAATTATGACCCCATATTTAATCATCATTCCTGCATAGCTTAGTTGGAAGAGATATATTTTATCTTATTTTTTGGGGACATCTCACAGCTAGGAGGGATATATTTTATATGTTTTCTCTATGATGAATTGCTACTATTATGTGTAATAGGTTCCTTCCACTTTATTCTATTAGTTTGAAGTCAGTATGCTCTGATACAAAATGAAACTAGAATCAATTTTTCATGGACATTTTTATTTTCTCCTACATATTTCTCCAATTCACCCATGCTAAAATATATATGTATTTGGATTTTTCCTTTGTGGTTTTAGCTCTTGTTTATTGTTATAATCTCCTCATTTTCATCATTGTCACAACAGAGGCACCTGCTCAAAACATAAGGGTATGCATTATGTTATCTTTTGTCATCTCTCATATGGTTAAGTACATCGGAGGAATTTTTAAGGGGTGGTTCTTCTCCCACCTTTGTTGTGTGTCACTATCTCTTCTTCCTCTTCCATTCCTCTATGGAAAAGTCGTTGTCATATATTTTCCATGTGATTATTACAGGTGGGCATGCAACCAAGTGATTCATATTTCGAGTTACAGGATTTTTGAAAAAAAATCACAACATGTGGGATGAAGATAGATCTTATAAAGTATTTTTTTTCATCCAAAAACAAAATCTCACAATTTTTAAACAACATAACCACCCCAATTTACTTCAGTGGTGTTTGCTTTCCCCTGCTTTAGGGATATGCTAGTTTAATATTGTTAATTCCAATATCTCTTACCACATTTTAAAACAATTTATCATATATTATTTTATTCTTTATTAAAAGTATTTTTTTAATAATGAATATAAATTATAATCATAATATTGAAAATGATTATTTTATTAAGTTCAATTTTTTTATATTTATTTATTAAAATATAATAAACTTTCTTAAGTTCAATGATCAACCTCTCCGTTATCGTCCATCAAAGCTCGAAACGGATGAAATGTAGCAGGTTCGAATGAATAAAGGCCAAAGTTAAAATGTCAGCTACTACCTTGCGAGCAAAATTAATGAATGAAATCGACCAACGCACAATATTTTTGATATTAATAAACTCTATGGCATTATAAACTTTGACAGTTTCTCTGTAAAGATGACTCGAGAAATTGAATGGTGGAGATCGTAGATATGGAGAAACTGAATGATGAATGACTTGAGAAATGGCAGAGATCGAGATCGTGTGCTTTACGACAGTTTTCATGGCGGTGAAAGCAAGTGAAACAAGGGCGACCCAGTGAATTGGCCCGGGTTTCAGCATCATTCTCGCAGGCAAGGATACTGCTGCTCTGCAGATTTCATGGCTCTTTTGGTAAAAATACTCTGGTAGCTCTCCCAGATTTTGAAAGCTAATTATGGGATTAAGCCTTGTGACGTCAATATGGTTCGTTTTACTATGGATGGCGTGAAGTTGATGCAGTATTTGCAGGCGGCCTTGTGTGAATCTCTGAGGCTCGATCCTGCTGTGTCCATGAATTATAGAGAAGCACTGCGAGACCACGTTTGTGAAGAAGGGATCGAAGGTTTTGCGTTTTATTTCTGCCACCAACGGGATGGAAGCACTGCGAGAACCCTCGCTCTCAAATTTGCAGAACAGGCACTCATCGGGCAATTCACGGGAATCTGGCCCTCTTCGCGGGCTATGACAATATGGATCAACAAGAACTGGAAACCCCACTTGAAAGGAAATCTCTTGCATTTTCTATGAGGAAGAGGCTTCTTTGCCTTTCTCTTTGAAAATAAATCAAACAGAGATCTCATCTTCAGAAGCGGACCATACTTTATGGGCTCCAGAGGTATGTATCTCACTAGCTAGACCTCGGATTTTAACCTTGAGAATGACATTCCCAATGCAGTCTCAGTCCAGGTTCGCCTACCCTTCCTTCCTCTGCATTGTTGGAATAATGAAACTATTAGATCAATAGGAAATACACTTGGGAAGTTCATAGATTGAGCAGAACCCAAAGATGGCCTCGAAGCATGTGCGCGCATCTGTGTAGAAGTGGATCTAGAAAAAGGTCTACCAGAAGCAATTAATCTCACTTTGGACAATTGGAATTATCTGCAACAAGTTGACTATGAACAACTTCCCTTCAAGTGCAAAATATGCCATGAATATGGTCCTTTTGCGAAGCATTGTCCCAAATCCCCTCCTAAAAGTCTGATTGAAGAGTCTGAACAGTGGCAGCAACCCAAAAGAAGGAAGCAACAGAAACACGGCCCGAACCTTAAAGCCAATCCCACGCCTCCCCCACCTAACATCTCCCCGGATCCTGGATCTGTCGTCACGAACTCGACCCAAGAGCCTACTCAAGAGGAACCACCCCGCCAACAACCGCAGATCACCCCCTTGCCTCCCTCCCCTCAAACGCTTCCTCTTGAGTCTCTTATTCCTCCCTCTGCTCCTCCTTCGCCCTCTCACCCAAATTCTCTACCAAAACATGAAGATCCAGAACAAAGCTTGGAAGAAGAGTCTGATTCGGATGCCCACGCTTCCCCCATCTGAAAAGTTGGAAGGAAGTCAAACCTACACAAAAGAGAAGCTTCAGCCAGGACGGAAATCGAAGTAGGCAAGAAAACAACTTTGGATCAACTTACTAGAAATGAAGCAAGGTAGACCAGGAATCAGAGTGGATCCAACCTCCATAAAGGGGGAAACCCCAAGCCTTCTAAATGATAAAAGCAATCTCCTAGAATTGCAGAGGACTAGGGAGCCGACACAAGCTCTCGTTAATCCATGATCTAATAAAAAAAGAAAGCCCTCAAGTCCTTCTACTCCAGGAGACAAAAAAGAAGGATACAAATATCCTTCAAGATAGTAGTTACATCTGGCGATCATGCAAAGGCGTGGAAGTCAACGCAAGAGGAGCCTCCAGAGGAATCTGCACCTTGTGGAATCCCAATATATTTTCTCTCCATTATTGGCAATCAACGATGCACTGGATCAAAACTTCGCTTCTTCATCTACCAACAGGTAAGATTCTGACTGTTATAAATGTATATATGCCTGCAATTTATCAGGAGAAAATAGATGGCTGGTCCTCCCTTCAAAACCTCCAAGACAATCTTGAACTCAAAGATCTCATAATAGTTGGAGATATCAACACTACACTCCACCCAAAAGAAAAAAAAGGGGGCTCTCGAGTACATGACCCCACTTGAGAGCATCTCAAGGATCTTATATCCTCCTTCCACTTACTTGACATAAAGCCCTCTAATGGTCGTTACACTTGGTCAAATAGAAGAAAAGGACCAGGGCACATCATTGCTCGCCTAGATAGGTTTCTCTTAAGTAGCTCTTTCCTTGATGAAGCATTTTTACCTTCTTCTTGCATTTTCCCTTGGACTGGTTTAGATCACGGGCCTATCACCCTTAACCTTCCCCCCCCTGATAATCTTAGCCCCATCCCCTTCATATTTAACCCTCTGTGGATCTCAGATCCAAAATTCTTTTCCATTGTCTCAGATGCCTGGAACTATTGGATTCAAGTCTCCCCAAACTACATTTGGGAATAGAAGTTAAAAAGAGTCAAAACAGCCCTTAAAAACTGGGTGAAAAACACCAAGGAAAAGGATCATGAAGCAAAAAACAGGAAAATTAAAGAAATAGATGACAACAGATTGGCAATGGAAGAGGGACCTACCACGAACTCTCTCATTTTCAAAGAGTAGCAAGACTTAATTGATTATCAAAAAATCCTACATGAGGAAGAGGAAACTTGGAGACTCAAATCACGGAGCCTCTGGCTAAACTCAGGAGACAGAAACACGAAATTATTTCAGAGACAAACCAAATCTCGACTCTGGAAAAATAAGGTGAAAGAGATTACAAAAGAGGATGGAACAAAAACTGATGACTTCCATCAAATTCAAGAAGAATCCAAACTTCACTTTGAACGCCTTCTTACAGAGGATGACAATGCAGATCTCAACATACAAGAAGAACTACTGCTAAACATACCAAGAGTTATGAACCAGGAAGATAATGCCAAGCTAAACAAAGAAGTTACAGAAAAAGAAATTCATGAGGCCCTGTTCTAACTCCACCCAGATAAAGCTCCTAGACCAAACGGCTTCAACGCTCATTTCTATCAAAAGTGTTGGCATATAATTAAAAGAGACCTTTTGAGGATGATCCAGTATGTCCAGAAATCTGCAAAGTTGGGGGGTAGTACAAAATCCACCTTTTTATCCCTCATTCCAAAAGACGCCAACCCTTCCACGTTTTCTAGATTTAGACCCATTTCCTTATGCAATGTCTCATATAAGCTCATTACTAAAGTAATAACAAATATAATCAAGCCTCTCTTGCATCATCTCATCTCCCCAAATCAAAGTGGCTTTGTTGAAAAAAGGCAAATGATCGACAACATCATACTGGTCCAAGAAGCCATCCACTCCAGTAGGGGTCAAGGGGATCAAGGAATGATTATCAAAATAGATATGGCTAACGCTTTTGACAGGGTAAGGCACTCCTTTTTGTTTGCAGTTTTGAAGAAATTTGGTTTTAGCTCAAAACTCATAGCATGGGTCACAACTTGTATCTCCACGCCTTGGATAGAACCTTTGGTCAATGGACGACCAACAAGCTTCTTCAAAAGCTCCAGGGGGCTAAGGAAAGGCTACTTTCTCTCCCCCCTCCTCTATATAATCATGGCTGAAACCCTGGGAAGGCAATTGGAAAAGGATCGAACATCCAAAGCCATTCCCAGCATCAAAATAACTCGAGGAACGAAGCGGATAAATCACTCTCAATTTGTTGATGACACTCTCCTCATTGGAAGCGCCTCCATTATCATGGCTAAGAGATTCAAAACTTCTCTGGAAATTTCACTCAAGCTTTGGGAGCTCTTATAAATAATGCCAAATCCAATGTCTATGCTTGGAACACTCCCATCAGAACTGCTCACCTCATAGCAAGCATATTTTGTTTCCCTCTTATTGAAAAGTGGCAATCCTTCAAATACCTTGGCATCCCAATTTGTCTCAAATCGCTCCCAAATTTAGCTTGGAACCAAATTCTAGACAAGCTCAAAAACAAATTGGAACATTAGGTATCCTTTTGGCTCAATTTGGTAGGCCACACTGTACTAATAAAATCAGTTCTATCAGCTCTCCCCATCTTCCAATTCTCCTCTCTTCTTGCTCCTCAAAATGTTAAATCCTTAATCTCCAGTATACTGTGACGCTTTCATTGGGAAGGAGGGAAAACAGACAAAAAAAAGTACCATCTAATAAAATGGGATATTGTAAAGCATCCCAAGGAAAATAGAGGTCTGGGCATCAGATATCCTGGCCTCTCCAACTTGGAAATGGGAGCAAAAATTCTCTGGAACCTTGTTTCCGAGAAAAATGACTGGTGGAAGGGAATTCTTCAAAAAAAGTACCTAGTCGAGAGTAGGCTCAGATGCTTGGAACAACGCCACTCCTTGGATAGTGGATCACCAATAGGGAAGCTTCTTTCTGCCTCCATTCCTCTCATACAAATTCAACTCACCTGGATTCCTGGAAATGGCCGAAAGATCGTGATAGGGGCAGACAACATCATGGGTAAACAACCTCTATGGCAGCACGTACATTTGCGACCTCTCATCAATTGGCTCAACTTGCAAGGAAAAAAGTATATCTCTGATATCTCCTCCCGGAGTGAAGATACGGGAGACTGGGTAGGATGGAATCTCCATAATCCTCCAAGCAACCTCCAAGACGCAACACAACAGTTGCAGAATATCCTAAGAGGTTGTGCTCCCATATGCGCCACACTAAAGGATAAGAGAGGATGGGTAAATGGCATATACTTTGTCAAGCAAGGGTACTCACAACTTCTCTCCCAAGCAAACCTTCCCCCAAAGGACAAAATCTGGAACTCGCTTTGGACCACAGACAATCCACCAAAGGTCAACTCTTTTTGTTGGATTATGGTCCATGGCAAACTGCTAACAGGAGAAAATCTTCTTAAAAGAAATATTCATGGGCCCTTTAGATGCGAGCTCTGTGGCAAAGCATTAGAAACCTCTCAACACATCTTTATGCTCTGCCCTTTTGCTATTGCGGTGTGGAAAAAATCTCTCCAAGGACTCCTCAGATCGTCGGCCCAACCCAAAGAACTCCTTTCAGATTGGACTTCCCTTTATCGGGGCACCTTCAATAACAATCAGCTCTTCAAAGCCGTTTACAAATCCTTCCCAAAGTATATTTGCTGGAAAATCTAGCTTGCCAGAAATATAATCATCTTCTCCAATCTTCGCTCCCCCCCTGATCTTGTAGCCAAAAAGGTCGTAGGCCTTCTAGCTGAATTCTTTATTTCCAAGCCCAAAGTATTATCTTTCACCCCCACCCTCATTATAGAATCAGACTGGATCTGCTCAATTCCTCCCCCCCCGCCCCCCTCTCCAGCAATCAACCTCCCTCTCCCTCCAGATCCTACTGGAAGCTTCATGATGACACTAAGTACCTCCACTGGTGAAAAGAGAAACAAACTCACATTCTCTACTTTGATGGAGCCTCAAAAGGAAACCCCGGGGTGGCAGGAGCAGGAGAGGCCATAATATGCCCAAGAGGAATTCAAGTGCTCTCTTTTCATTGGAATCTGGGTATCGCAACAAATAACCAAGTTGAAGCCTATGCTCTGTACCAAGGCCTCCATCTCGCCCAAAGCCTGAACATACACTCCATTTCAGTGATTGGAGACTCCAAGATAATCATAGGCCATGTCCGGAAAGGGTCCCACCCTCCAAATGTCCACTTAAATGCCATACTACAAAGAATCTCGACAACACTTAACCTCTTCCACAATTGCACTCTCTTTCATGTTCTTCGTCGAAATAACCAATTGGAAGACGCCCAAGAAAACCTGGCAATTGACCTGGAGCAAGGCTCGTTAGTGGTTAATGGACACACTCTTTACAAGCCCATTCCATGACGTTTAATCCCCAGAAGCCAACCCCTCTGCCCACCCAGCGAGATGTGGCATTTTGGGCCTCGGTCTGGACCGCGTATGCAAGATACCAGATATATAAAATATGCAGAACATGAACGAAATGCTAGAAATAACAGAATAACAGTAAAATATCCAGCATAATCTTCACAATACACAGAAATGATATACGAAATAGCAACAGAAATAGCACTTGAACAGAAATAGCACTTGATTCAGATAGCAATGTTCAC
>ML776772.1:2605688-2616389 GCA_009831015.1 Picea engelmannii
AGGAAGATCCTTCTAGAAGCGGAAGCTTCTATTAGGTCTTCTTACATCCGCCTAATTCTATTTTATTGAAAGGTCTTATTAATATTGACCTTTATTACATCCGAATACATTGATCTACTTATGTGCGGGTTAGGACCTTAACAGCGTACCCTCAGTCATTGACTCCTAGTCACCCTCCACCTTACCTTAGTGAGTATCCTTTCAGCCCCCAACAACTGCCCCACCTCACATCTCAACACCTAGGCAACCTCCCCCTCATCCAACACATGTCATGTGTCATCTAATCTCCTTCCCCCCCGACTTGGGAAGTCTTTTTGATACTCCTTTAGTAGCCCCTGCGTGTGGAAGTGAATATTGGAGTGAGGCAAGACTGCACAACATGATGTCCAGAGTGTACTGAGCATTGAATTCAAGTGATCCGAAGGGTACTATCATCAACCGCAAGCATGGCTGCAACTCGTGGCAAATTATGGGAAATTGGCTAAGTTCACTGCATCAAACAAAGGTGATGGCGCATATCATAGTAGGAGCGGTGCAACTCGTCGACATTCTCATCCCTAAGCAGACCAGAGCAGGAGAAAAGCCACTTACTGGTATCCTCAGAGCTAAGACGAATAGAGCAACATCCATTCCTTACTCAAGCACTGACCCCTGCACAATTCAAACAGACAGTGCAAGGAATATCAGCAAGATGAATAGGCAAAATCAGAGAACGGTCTCTGCAGAAGAGCATGACGAACTGGTAAATGCGGTGCAGACTCTCCAACTACAGCTCAGGGCTCTCTCAACACAAGTTTTGTCCATCACTGAGATCACCATATGACACATGGGCGAGCAACAAAGAAACAGGGATGAATGTGAAGTTTTGTGATAGCAAATAGAGGTGCTTCAATTCGCCGCTGGACCGTCGTCACCCACAGCCTCCCCAAACACCTTCATCTCAAACGAGGCCTCATTGTCAGGAGCACGCCCGAGACTGGACCTCAACCTGCAACCTTCAATAGTAGAGGACTCTACTGCACCGGACCAAAGAAAAATTTAAGCGTATGCAATGTTTTTTTAAGCTACTACTAGGTTCTTTTTGCATGGTCTACACCATAGCAGTACATTAAGGTTTTAGAGATTTAGTAAGCACTACCCCTGCTTCTCATACTTCTCTTGGAGAATTCAGGGGAGGCATTTTTTAATTCTATAACACTTGTAATACATACTATGTACTCTTCCTGCACTCCTTCATAGTTTTTTAAATATAAATATTACCTAGGTTTTGTTAAAAGAAAAAACAAAATTCGTGATAATTAATATATTTATTATTAATATAAACAAATAATAATAATTATTATTAGTGAATAGTAATAATAGCTATTAATATTATTAATAATATTTTATTGATTGATTTGATCATAACTAATAGTCATTAATAATATTATTTATAAAGTTTTATTAATACATTAAAAATTATTATATATATATATATATATATATATTATTAATTAATATATAGATACTATATACTAAGGTATCTAGTATATCATGGAAGACACTATTTTGCAAATAAAGATACTATTAAAAAAAAAAATTAAGGTATTATAAAAATGTAGTCAACCATAATCTAGAAGATCAAAATTATTTATTTGTTTTGCTAAGTGTAAAGAAAAAAATAAGCATTGTTAAGATAAGAACAAATTCTCACAAGCTCCATAGTGAAACCCAGAGTTGGTGAATTCCTAAAACACCATGGGATGAAAGAGTGTGTCACCTTTGTGATACTAAGAAGGTTGAAGATGAAAATCACTTTCTCTTAGATTGTCTAGCCTATACCCATATTAGATCTCATTTTCAAAATATTTGTCACACTACCAACCTTCCTAACCTCTTAACTCAACAAAAGTATGGTGATCTTGGAAATCTTCTCTTGATGCTTTTTGAGTGCAGAAACAAAATTCTAAAGACTCACAAGTAATCACTTACCCTCTTAAGGTCTGATAGACCAATTCGGTCTTAGTGGACGTTAATCATCATCATCATCATATATAATGGGTACTTTAAGTATGTAACATACATACCTTTTATACACTAATTATTAATCAATATTAATAATTAAAGATGTCATCAATAATGTATTAATAAAACTATTTGAATTCAACTTAAATAATAATAATAAATGGAAAAGTGAATGTAGAGAAAAGAGAAAAATTACAAATTGATCATAGTCTACTTTTCCTTTTTGGGAGATTATATATATGAAAAGTATTTGAAAATAAATGGAATATTTTAAACATTTCATATTCTTGTAAAAAAAATGTCTTTGATAATGAGGGTTTTATTTATTTATTTCTCTTTTTCTTAATTGATGTGGACATAAGCTTAAGATAGTGTAAGAAGGTTAATGTTCCTTGTATTATTGTTAAAGTTATTTTATATGAATTCTAATAATATTTAGTGTTAATTTTATATATAAAACCATACACTATATTTTGGTAATTTAATCTCTTTCAAATTTAATAATAATAATAATAATCTATTTTTAAGGTCATGACCAAGCCAGACACCAAATTGGTGTATGAGAGCCCCTCCGCTCACTCAGGTATACACGTTCTTACCATTAGGCCCATTGTTGTACTAAAATATAATAAACTTGAAATTTGGTGCATAAACTTCACTTAGGGTAAAATCATGAAGATGAGTAACACTTTTGCTTGTTTTATGAGAAAAAAAAAACTGTATTTTCACAAGTTCTTCAACTTCCGGCATACAAAAGCATTTTTTTTTATTTAGAATTTCACTTTATAGTTAAAACAAAACTTGTGAAGAATTTTGTTAGCTTTCCAATGACTATTTTTCAATTTTTTTTATTAAGATTTGATATGTTATTTTGACAATTGTTTAACAGTATGTTCCTTAAACATGAAAGCAATGATAATGAGTTATTTTTTCCTCCAACAATGTACCTATTATTAAACTTATGTTTTTAAGAAATGAAATATACTGCAACAATCTACAAAGACTTTATTTTATTATGACTATAATTTTGAATCTAACAGATGAATATTATAATTTCTAGAATTTTTTTAAGTTGACCAAACTGAAAAAGTTGCAGATTTTAAACACATGTTTTCCCCCACCTTGTATCTATCTTATTTTTTACTTAAAAGTAAAATATAAAAATACCCTTTTGAAAATAACAGTTTAAGGATTATGAATATAAATTTTTCTAAATTTTTCACTGTGTACTTTTAGAGATACATATATTTCATTTCACCGAATCATAATGTCTGCTGAAAATATTATGTAGTGATTTTTTTTTTTAAATAAATAAAATTAGATAAAAATAATGAAAATGAAAACAAATTATAGGAATTGAAAGTAAATTCAATTTTGCAAATGCTGGTGTCATTTTCGAAACCAAATTCTGAGTATTTGCAGGACTCAACAACCTCCAAAGTTTAGGTAAGCTTGGGAGAATTCTCCGGGTTTTTAATACAGTCCCAATTTTTAGTTTTCGGCCGAAAAAATATTCTTTCATCCAAAAAACTAAATTCTAACGGAAACCACCAAAACTAAACGATTTCCAAGGTTTTCGGCCGAAAAAATCTTGTTTCTTCTGAAAGAAGGTTGAGCGAATTCTGTCAGTCGGAAAAAATGAAAAGACACGTCGTATCGTTTCATTTCGCGCCAAATCGTATAAATACGCTTTCAGTCGAACACATTTAACACAATTCATCGCTTGTTTGATGGTTTTCTAGAGCTCCTAAACAAAGTTTCGAATCATCTTTTTCGTTTTTGTTGAATAAGGTAATTGATGTTTGTTCAAGTTTTTATTGGAATAGCAATTTATATGTTGAAAGATAAATGTTGAGCATTTTTTCAAGGTGAAGTCTTTATTGAACATATCTTTTACAAATAACTATAAAAGTCATGGGAAACAAAATTTTGCGCAAGAAAAAATTTGATCGTGCTCGAGATGATACTCTCCATAACGAACAAAGGAAAGAGCATTATTGGAGAAAGAAATGAGAACGTGCAAATATTGAAGAAAGAAATGATGATAATGTAAATAGATATTTTCAACAAGAAGAAGTCCAACCAGGTATGCATGCACATATTGTATATATTAAAAGTATATAATTCAAATTTAAAATATTGTTTAATATAATTGATTGTAATTATAATTTCATGTTTTTCAAAAAACATAAATAGATTTGTCTCATAATGTCAAAGAAGACATTGAAACCTAAATTGAAGCATAAGACATTGAAACCGAAATTGAAACAGAAGACGAATCACCTATAGGTATGTACATAAATTTAGATAATACAAGATGAACACTTGTATATATAGTTTAGTGAATTTATGTTCGGGTTTTTTTTTTAATATAAACTTTAAATTGAAATATGCAGGAGAATCTATCAACATTGATGATGAAGTATTAGAAAATGTTGATACTGACAAATTTGAGAAGAAAAAAGCTAAGCATTATATAAGATATCGAACTAAGAATATGTATAATACTTTTTTCAAAGATGAATTAGTAACAGTACAAGCTCAACTTTTACTCTGTCTAATAAAGTCAAGAAAGTACATCATTATTGGGTATTCAAAAGTCAACAAAAGATACAAAGGTGAAACATAATGTATTTGATAATATAACTAGTGTATTAAAAACTTTCGGAAAATTTCGAAAAAAAGATGTCAGTGTTGCATGTAGAGCGATACAAACAACAATTGTTTCATCTAGCAATATAAAAGATTGTTTGACACGACACATGACAAAAACGATGGGAACGTCAAGAAAAACATTGCACAAACATAGAAAATTTCGATTTCAAATAGATGCAAATGATGAACTGGCTTGTTGGACAATGATTTCTAGACAACCCTACAAAGATAGACTTGCAGAAAATGTTAAAGAATTGGCCCGTAATTGTTGGTTGACAGAATCTCGTGTTTCACCACATACAAGGCCCGTAAGAGTCTTGCATTGTGTTCTCTTTAGAATTGTCAAAAATTTGTGGGTATTCTTCCCACATGTTTTCTTCATGCTCCCATGTAGCATCTTTAGGACCGTAACAGGTCCATTGAACCTTTACCAACCCTATGGCTTTGTTCCTCGTCACTTTTTCTTTTTGGTCCAGGATGCATACGGGTTCCACCCGGAAATCCCTTCGTGTTCCACCTAGATCACATTCCAATCAATTATGTGGTTAGGATCAAGTACATATTTCTTTAACAATGACACATGAAATACATTATGCACTTTCTTGGATGCAGACAAAGCTAACATGTATGCAACTGGCCCTATATTTTATAATATTTCAAAATACTCACAATATCTTGCTGCCAACTTGGGGAAGCTTCCTAATCTTAGAGAACTTCTCTTTTCATTTACTTTCAAAAACACATGTTCTCCCACTTTAAAAAATATGAAAATTATGTTCCTATCTACATAATTTCTCTACCTATCCTGGGCAACCTTCAAATTCTTCTTTATCCTTTCCATCTGATCTTCCATTTCTTTTAGCAATTCTGGCCCAACAACTACTTTGTCCGTTAGATTATCCCAACTTAATAGGGTGTTGCATTTCCTGCCACACAATGCCTCAAATGGACTCATTTTCAATGAGGCATGATACCCATTGTTGTAAGAAAATTCAACTAAATGAACATAATCTTCCCACTTTGATAGTTGATCCATCACATACATTCTAAGCATGTCCTCAATTATCCTAATAGTCCTTTATGTTTTCCCATATGACTCTAGATGATATGTTGTACTAAGATTTAAATTTGTCCTGAAGCCTTTGAACAAACCCTTCCAAAAATTGGAAGTAAACTTTGGATCTGTATCAGAAACTATTTCCTTAGGCACTCCATGTATCCTAACAACTTCTCTCATATAAATTTCTGCAATATTTGTTTCCTTGTGTGTAGTATTTATTGGAATGAAATGTGTTGGTTTAGTCAAATTATCCACCACCACCATGATGGAATCATGTTGCTTTACTTTTCTGGGTCTCTTAGTAATAAAATAAACTGTAACCACTTCCCACTTCCATTCTGGAATAGGCAATGGTTGTAGAAAACCTTTTGGGTGTCTATGTTTTGTATTTACTTTTTGGCATTCTAGACATTTGGCTATGTAATTAGCCACTTCTTTCTTCATTTCTGGCCAAAAATATTGGCTTCTTACTGCTGCAATTGTTTTCATATATCCTGGGTGCCCGACATATGGCACATTGTGCATCTCCTTCAACACTACATTTTTCATCTCACTGGAATTCGACACATACACCTTACCTTTGTACATGAGAATTCCATCATCTTTTAGCTCATAATAATTAAATTTCTACTAAAAATTACCTTGTTGTAATGTCTCTTTTATTTTTAAATAATTCTGATCTGAATTTGTTGTTGCGACAATTTTTTCTTTCAGATATGTCCTGTATATGCTAATGGTTGCAATATGCACTTCATGATCTCTCCTGCTGAGTGCATCAACCACTTGATTTTGCTTACTCATTTGCAATTGAAATATTTCAACAATGTTAGCATTTATGTAACTATGGCTAGCTCTAGAATCAATTAAAATTGATATGGGTTGGTTATCAATCTTACCTTCCACTTCGATCATGGGGGATTGATATTATGCCTGCTAGTTGTCCAAAGATGCATAAATCCTTGTGTTATAGTCCAAAAATTCCTTACATATGCATACATGGAATTGAACTTTCCACTTACATAATTTTCCAAATCACTGTTGAGGCTGCTTCTTAAAAAACTATTTTATGGAACATGTACACATCTTGCTGAATTGATAGCCCGCGTACACACGCGCGCTGCATACTAGTTATCCTGCGTACATACACAAGATGCATGCTAGTCAACCCGCATTTACCTCCAAAAATTGCAAGGAATTTGACAGAGTTTATGGGTTGTCAAGGGTTTCCCAACCATTTTACCAATTGTATCCCATCCCCAAACCGAATAACCATATTTTTCTCATATAAAAAGAGGTCTCAGAGTCTCATTTACAACAACAAGAAACAGAATAAGAAAACTTTGCCAAAATCCCTTCCCCTTTTTAGCCCAAGTTTTGCATCCTATTATGAGAATTGGCCTCAACATTCCCCTCCATCCCTTTCTCTTAATACAACCCTTTCCTCTTTCCCAAGTGATAATTTGGTTGTGAGAAGCAAGCATGGGTTTGATTCACTTGGAGCCACGATAGAGGAGCCGAGACCTGGTTCACGAAGCAATTTCCAACGAAGGATGTAATCTATCTGATCTTAATATTGAATAAAAGAGTTCTTTCCTATCCCAAAACATTGTGTCTTTATGCTTTTATTGATTTATGCATTTATGTCTATATCTGAATAAGTAGAGATCGTATACATTGTAGCATTGTTTTCCTAAGCTTTTGCAGGTAAGCTTTGGGAGGAGACCCACAATCTAGGAAGCTGCAAAGGAGAAAGAGGTCTACACCAGCCACAAGGACCAAAGGTACACCTACTGACCTTCTTTCCTCTCTCTTTTCATTTTGTTTAGATATTTTTGGGGTAGCTTAAGGATAGAACTGTCTTTTAAGGGAAGTCAGTGCTATGCCTATACCTCGACCCAGTATAGGGGGGCTTTCCCCACTAGCCCTTTGGCATACTTCCTCCCATGTCCTCCATTGTTTTAGCCTCTTGAATGTTGTGGATAGTCCTCATTGTTTCTCCTTTACGAGGGAAATCCTTATATATGTGATTCCCCTCACATCCCCAACATTGAACAAGATGCTTCCATAGCCTTTTCCCAAATGAATCTGCATTCTTTTTCTCATTTTGGGCTTCTTGGGCTTGATGACTTGCTCGGGAGTTATTTCTGAAAAAGAGTGGCTTAAAACCTTTCTACCTTTGATCCTTTTTCTCTTTCATCTTTTCATTCCAAGTCTTTTGGAACATTGGCCTTCCTTTTCTTTGCTCATAAAGGTGCCTTACTCTCCTTATGGTTTCTTACAAGGTATTGGGGTTATCGTATTGAATCTTTTCACTATAGAAGGAGGGTAACCCACTTATAAACCTTTGGATTTTAGCCTTCTCATCCTTGATGAAGTCAATATACTTCAACAATTAAAAGAACCACTTCTCATATTCGTCCATTGTCATGGATCCCAACTTGAGTTCAATGAAATATTTTGTATTTCTCTCATAGTAATGCTTAGACACATATTTCTCTTGGAAATATCCTTTGAAATACCTTCGAAATATCCTTTTCTCCTCGAGGTTTTTGGCTTGCTTAAGTTGATCCCATGACATGGATGCCTTTCCTTTCAAGTGGTAGGTGGAAATCCTAGCTTCCACCTAGGATGGGTAGTCATGTAGTTGGAAATATTTCTTCATTTCCAATAGCCAGGCCTCTACCTCTTCTCATTTCCTATGCTCACCATTGAAATTAGGTGGCTTTATTTTCTTGAATTCACCTTGCAAGATGTTTGCCTCGAGCCTTCTTCTTTTTCTTTGAACATGAGACACAGTTGGGATGCTTCCTGGTACTGAACTTACATGATTTCTTCTAGTGGAATGCCTTGGAGAATGATGGAGCCTGCTCATGCTTCTTGACGGCCTATCATTTCCATAATTATCTCTTTTGCTATGGGATCTGGATGCTGCTATTTTTCTAGCACTAGCTACTTGCTTGGTGCCAGAATATTTGTTAACTTGCTTATGCAACATGTTCAAGCTATGAAGTATCTCTTCTCGAGCCTTCATAATCCTTTCATTATCATCCATGTAGATCTGCACTTCCCTATGAAGACTTCTCATAGTGATATGATCTTGCCTATATCTTCTTCCATTTGACTCTGTCTTAGCATTCCCCATGCTAAAATGTAGACCTCTGAACTCTTTTGCATGGCTATAAGATACTTGAGCATCTTGCATGACTCTAGTCCTCATATAAGAACTAAAGTTTCTTTCTATACCTCTAATTCTGTAAAATTTGTAGCCAACAAATTTTTTTAGGCTAACATAATTGACAAGATCCATGAATTATGTACAATTGTGTTCCCATAATGTATCAAAATTCTTTCTTTCATGAGTTCACCCAAAAAGTCTCAACACTTAGATTATTTTTCCATCTTCATGGACTCACAGACTCATGGACTCGCAGACTTGCAGAGTCACGAAAGAATAATTCTCCCTTTCATAAGTCCATCCAAAAAGACTCAACACTTAGATTATTTTTCCATCTTCATGGACTCATGGACTTGCGGACTCACGAAAGCATAATTCTCCCTTTCATAAGTTCATCCAAAAATCCTCTACACTTAGATTCTATTTCCATCTTTACAGACTCACGGACTCACAGAATCACGGACTTGTGGAATCATGAAAGAATAATTCTCCTTTTCATAAGTTTATCCAAAAAGCCTCAACACTTAAATTATTTTTCCATCTACACAGACTCATGGACTTGCGGACTCACAGAAGCATAATTCTCCCTTTCATAAGTCCATCTGAAAAGCCTCAAAACATAGATTAGTTTTCCATCTTTGCGGACTCATGGACTCACGGACTCATGGACTTGCGGACTCATGAAACCATAATTCTCCCTTTCATAAGTCTGTCTTAAAAGTCTCAACACTTAACCATTTTTCCACTTCTTCGCGGACTTACAGACTCACAGACTCATAATAAATCCCAACACTTAGCCATTTTTCTAACATTGTGGACTCGCAGACTCATGGACTCACAGACTCATAATAAGTCTCAACACTTAGCCACTTTTCTATCTTTGCGGACTGACAGACTCATAATAAGTCCCAACACTTAGGCCATTTTTCTATCTTTACAGACTCGCAGACTCATAGACTCAGTGACTCATGGACTCATAATATGTCCCAACACTTAGTCATTTTTCTATCTTTGCAGACTCACATACTCGCATATTTATGGACTCATAATAAGTCCCAACACTTAGCCTCTTTTCTATCTTTGCAGAATCGAGGACTCACAGACTCATAGACTCATAATAAGTCTACTCACAACTCATAAATCTCTCAACCCAACTGATATTCTCCTATAGCTATCCCGACCTTTCCACCAGCTCTCTTCCTCCCGGCCTTCCCAACCCAAGTAGTACACCATTCGTTTATCATGGATAACCCAAGGGATATGCCATCCATTTATCAGGGATAACCCAAGGGATGTACCATCTGTTTATCAGGGATACCCCAAGGAATGTGCCATTCGTTTATCAGGGTCTCTCTGGCACATGTAGCTAGGAATCTCTCAACTGGGAATTCAAGGGAAAATTGTTGCTCTCTACCTCTATCTGACTCTCTCATCTTCCCTTCTCTCTTCTTACCTCTCTGTTTCTCTCTATCTTCCTTTATGTCCCTCTCTCTCTCTCTCCACCTTCTTCTCTCTCCCTCCCTCCCACCCCTTCTCTCTCTCTCTCTCTCTCTCTCTCTCTCTCTCTCTCTCTATCTTCCCCTCTCTTGAGATAGAGAGATTGACAGAGGGGGAGAGAGTGAGATAGGGGGTTAGGGAGTGTGGGAGAGAGGGTTGGATGAGAGAGAGAGAGGGCCTAGAAAATGAGAGAGGGATGGAGAGAGAGAGAGAGGGTAGGAAGAGTGGGGTATAGAGGGAGAGGGAAATAGGGAGGGAGTGTTAGAGAGAGAGAGAGGGGGGAGAATAACGAAGGGAGAAAGAGAGAGGG
>ML776772.1:2623319-2637178 GCA_009831015.1 Picea engelmannii
CATCCTCGCTTGAGTCGATGGTGGTTATGACTTGATTTGGAAGCAATTTTAGGTAGCCTCTTGTCTTCCATGTTGTTTAACTTGTTCTTATACATTAGGTATCTAGTCATAGCCATGCTCTCAATGGGGGAGAGGCTTGTTTCCACGAGGAGGATGGGATAGGGCGTATTTCCTTTAATTTTGAGATTATAGGTTATAAAATTCTTTTGTATTTGCTCTATCTTTCTCTAGGATTCACGAGAGATACTACAACCCCAGAATTCACATCCATAAAGAATAGTAGGTGTAACAAGAGTCTCAAAGAGGAGTTTCTTCTTATCCCAACTCCAAAGCTCAACTGATTTACAATTGTTTTCAAGCCCATAATAAGCTTTCCATCCCCCAATAACCCTTTTCTCAATGCTATAATTCCAATTAAGCTTGTGGTGAATATCAATTCCAAGATATTTGTATGAAGTCACTTCCTCCAAGTTGTTGTTGTCATATACCAAGGTATCATAAGGGATATTATTGGATTTAATAATCATGACCTTAGTCTTATCAGTCTTAACAGTCATACCCATATTGGAGCAAAAATCCTTGAGGATTCTTAATTGGTTTTCAAGATCACGGGAACTCCTTTCCATTATAATGATATCATCGACATAAAGAAGAAGATTGATGACTATACCAATGAGAGTAAGGCCGACACAACCTGTTTTTTCCAAACATTCTTCTAATTTATCAATGTATATGCCAAAAAGGGTAGGGGACAAGGGACAACTTTGTTTGACTCCGATATTGCAGTTAATCTCTTTTGACCAACCCTCAGTGTTTTTAAACTTAACAATAACGTTCTCATACATCCTTATTACAGCAACCCTCAACTCGAGAGGCACTTTTATCTCTTCCAACCTATTCCAAAGGTTTTTCCTAGGAAACATGTCAAAATCTTTTCTAAAGTCAACAAAAAAACAATATCAAACATCCACATAAATACGAAGATACAAAATATATCTTATATATATAAATAAATATTATTTCAAATCAAATAAAAATTAAAATAATCCTAAATATATTATTATCTCTTTAAATTTTAATTGACTTGTGTTGTTGTTCAATCTTTTTTATATTTGACATTAAATATTTTTTAAAATATTATTTTTATATTTGAATATGGTGAAAATTAAAATGTCAAAATTTTTACCATTTTTATAAATTATTTGGTCAAAAAGTTATTAAGTTATGAAATTGGGTGTAAATGTGTCGTATATTACTAAGAGTGGGCAAAGGAAATAATATTAGTCTCCAACCTCCTTTGTATCATAAAATTTACAATTTTGTTCATCCTAAAATCTTTTTAAGTTAGTTTAATTACCAATTTCATTATGGAAGTTATATGAACATTGATTTTGATTTGAAAATATTTATTTTGTTTATTATCTTCTTTAATATTTCATTAGCTAAACCAAGTCTCTAAATTTCTAACACATAACCTCTTTTGTATTTGTAGTGATTAATATTCATATTAAAAGCAACAAAATGAACCTTATCAAGTGTAAAGAAAAAATAAGCATGGCTAAGATAAGAACAAATTCTCATGAACTCCATAGTGAAATTGGGGGTTGGTCAATTCCTAAAACACTATGGGATGAAAGAGTGTGTCACCTTTGTGATACTAAGAAGGTTGAAGATGAAAAACATTTTCTCTTAGATTGTCCAGCCTATACTCATATTCGATCTCATTTTCAAAATATTTATCACACTACCAACATTCCTAACCTCTTAACTCAACAAAAATATGGTGATCTTGGAAAGCTTCTCTTAATGTTTTTCGAGCACATAAACAAAATTCTAAAGAATCACAAATAATCACTTACCCTCTTAAGGTGAGATAAACCAATTCGGTCTTAGTGGACGTTAATCATCATCATCATCAATATCAAACATCCACATAAAAAAAAATTATATATATATATATATATATATATATATATATATATATATATATATATATATATATATATAATTGTTATTGTTTTTTCTATTTTATATATAGGATAGTGGAATTTTATTATTAGTGTTATAGTGGTTATATGTTTTCTCTTTAATTTTGGTAGATTGGAAAGTGAAATGTATTTATTTTATTTATTTTTTGGAAAGTGAAATATATTTATTTTATTTATTGTTATTGTGGTTGTCTTGGTAAGTGAAATGTATTTATTTCATTTATTTTATAATTATTATTGTGGTTGTCTAATTTATAATGATGGTGATGTATATTTAAAGAAGATAAATTAAATGTTTTTTCGAGTGTTATTTTTATACTTCAATATGATTTTAATGAAATTATTAAGATTGTTGTGGTTATTCCAAGCCACAAGGTTTCTTGGGTAATTAAGTTATGAATTTGGGTATAATTATGACTTATAATATTAAAGGTATTCAAAGTAATTAAGTTGTGAATTTGAGTATAATTATGACTTATAACATTAAAGATAAACATGTTATGTACATTTCTTTTAGCAATAGTTATTTTGTTATTTAAAATTATAATATTGAAAAAATAATTTTCATTAATCAAAATAGAATTTATAAAATCTTTATAATATTTTGGAATTTATATTCACTATAAGTTTAATTTGAATTATAGTTTTGAGAAAAAGATAAATGGAAGATGGAAAATTTATTATGGACTTGAAAACAATTGTAAATCACTAGATCTTTGGATATGGTTTAAGAAAAAACTCCACTTTGAGGTTTTTGTTACTCTTGTTATTCTATATGGATGAAAAGTTTAGGGATGTAGTATATCTCTAGAATCAAAGAAAAAGATAGAGAAAATCCAAAAGAAATTTATAACCTATAATCTCAAAATTAAAAGAACAATATAGAACAAGTTAAACAACATGAAACATAAGAGGCTTCCTAAAATTGCTTCAAACTCCAACCTTAGCCACCTAGCCACCTTCGACTCAAGTTTCAGGGGTGGCATCATGGAAGAGACCATATTAAAAATATTATTAAGGAGAAAATGTGGTGTGATAAAGAATTAGAGGAAAAAAGAAAAATAAAGTATTATAAGGAAGTAATCAACCCTAATGTAGAAGATCAAAATTATAAATAAGCATTGCTAAAATAAGAACAAATTCTCATGAGCTCCATAGTGAAACCAAGTGTTGGTCAATTCTTAAAACGCCATGGGCCTAAAGAGTGTGTCACCTATGTGACACTAAGAGGGTTGAAGATGAAAAACATTTTCTCTTACATTACATTGTCCAACTTATACCAAAATTAGATTTCAATTTCAAAATATTTGTCACACTATCAAAAATTAGATCTCAATTTCAAATATTTGTCACACTACCGACCTTCCTAACATTTTAACTCAACAAAACTATGGTGATCTTGGAAAGCTTCTAGTAATGCTTTTAGAACATACAAACAAAATTTTAAAGAATTACAAGAAATCCCTTACCTTCTTAAGGTTAGATAGACCGTTTTAGTGGACGTTAATAATCATCATCAGAATCATTGATATTATTAAATTCAATATATCTCAATACAATTTTTTTTTAATTTATTCTATTTTATTTTAACTTTTTCAAAATCCCCCCACATATTATGTGGGTGGGGGTATTAATAGAAAAAACATATTATGTTTTTTCTATTAATGCCCGCCCTCCCCCAATATTATGTGATATGTGGGTGGGGGAGGGCATTAATAGAAAAAACATAATATGTTTTTTCTATTAATGCCCCCCACCCACATAATATGTGGCTGGGAAGAGCATTAATAGAAAAAACATATAAAAAAAGGGTGAAATATATATATATATATAGGTGGGGGCATTAATAGAAAAAACATATTATGTTTTTTTTATTGGTGAGAGACATTAATAGAAAAAACATAATATGTTTTTTCTATTAATACCCCCTTTATATATATTTCACCTTTTTTTTTATATTTATTTATTAAAATAGAATAAACTTTCTTAAATTCAAGGACGAACCTCTCCTATATCGCCCATGACGAAGGGATGGGAGAAATGTAGCAGGTTCGAATTAATAAAGGCCAAAGTTAAAATGTCAGCTACTACCTTGCGAGCAAAATTAATGAATGAAATCGACCAACGTGCAATATTTTTGATATTAATAAACTCTATGGCATTATAAACTTTGACAGTTTCTCTGTAAAGATGACTAGAGAAATTGAATGGTGGAGATCGTAGAGATGGAGAAATCGAATGATGAATGACTTGAGAAATGGCAGAGATGGAGATCGTGTGCTTTACGACAGTTTTCATGGCGGTGAAAGCAAGAGAAACAAGGGCAACCTGGTGAATTGGCCCGGGTTTCAGCATCATTCTCGCAGGCAGGGATACTGCTGCTCTGCAGCTTCCATGGCTCTTTTGGTAAAAATACTCTGGTAGCTCTCCCAGATTTTGAAGGCTAATTATGGGATTAAGCCTTGTGAGGTCAATATGGTTCGTTTTACTATGGATGACTTGAAGTTGATGCAGTATTTGCAGGCGGCCTTGTGTGAATCTCTGAGGCTCGATCCTGCTGTGTCCGTGAATTACAGAGAAGCATTGCGAGACCACGTTTGTGAAGAAGGCATAGAAGGTTTTGCGTTTTATTCCTGCCACCAACAGGATGTAGAGTGTGTAGGGTAAGGATGTTACCTTGAACCCATGCTCCATGAGAGAGTCAGCGCAAAGTTGGGTTTAACAGGACGCTCAGGGTCGATTCTCATTCGATAACGCAGAAGAATATGAGCAGCCACACACTTCATGTTCATGTAAGCCAAGCTTGAAGAATATGAGCAGCCACGCACTTCAAAAGCTTGATTCTCAGTGGATAACGCAGAAGAATATGAACATGGCTTACATGAACCTGAAGTGTGCGGCTGCTCACATTCTTCTGCGTTATCGAGTGCGAATCGATCCTGAGCGTTGAAGGCCAGCTTTGGGCTCACTCTCTTCTTGGAGCTTGGGCTCAAGGTAGATCTGTGGGCGAGGAAGGAAGTGTCTCCCTAAAATCCAGCAAGTGCACCAGATAATAATCGGTCTATTTATGAAGAGCGTTACAGCACTGATAATAATGCTGTTGCATTGTGCTCAAATGTCGGTGTAATAAATTCTCCCTTGTATGATGTAGATAGAGTAACAGTTGCACTAAAGACATCTTTTGTCACGAGTCTATATATTATTAATGTATGATATATTTCTTTAAAGTGTAAAGAAAAACAAAGATAAAATAAAAACAAATTTTGAAGAGTTTTATAGTGAAATTGGTGTTGGTTAATTTTTAAAACTGTTTTACAGTTAAATTGATGTTGGTTAATTTTTAAAATTATTAGGATGTAATTTCGTCCATACTAGCATATCCCCAAGTGGGGGAAGGGAACAAACTAAGTAGCATTTGTGAATGGACATTTTGTAAAATTCACCGATGTAAAATGTATTGATTTATGGTTTAAATATTTTATTCAAATATAACAACTGAACTTTGAATGTTTGTAATTTCAAATTAAATATGGCTTAGTTAAAATTCATGAGAGTAGAGGCTCACAGTATTCACACACAATTACCTTATTATATTGCACACATACATATGTACATATATAGTTGAACTCAGATTCAACTTACTCCAAACATAGCTATGGAGGTTGAGAGAATATCTCAACAACTCCTACAAATCTTCAACCAACCCCTAAATTAATCATTAATTCTAACACCCTCCCTTAATGATTACATTACAAATAAATCACATATTACAATTCTCAAATCACAACATAGATCTCTGTCTGATCTGATCTTCATCAGCTCCTACACCCACTCTGATGCCTCTGGACTGTGCTCTTTCTCTTTCTCTTCTTCGAGCTTACCATTCAACTCAGTTAAAGCATAAATGCTTCAGACCATCATTCATGAACTTGTACAATGGACAATTTGACAACTCGGCTCATCGGGGCTTCCATGATAAAAGATGTCAAATATTGATGCATTCTATGAACATGCCTCCATCTGTCGGATTTTTGCTTTCGGCTATCCTTCAGTGTCTAGAAGAGAAGTTTGGATACGGAATGTCCTCAACATTCAATTATACAAGGTGACTTCCAATAAGAACAGTTGTTCTTGAAACCGGGGCTGCCAGCTTATATCAAGATACAAGAGTTCCTACTTTCTTTTTACATAAACACGTAAACATATAAAAAAATTTAAGCACACCACACATAACTAAATATATATCTATCAGTATAAAAACATGCCATCTACGGCGGCTTCCAAGTAATAATAATCTTTTTTTTTTTTTCGTTCATCCTGAGGTAAACCTTCAGCCACGCCTTGAATAGTCTCGGGCCTTTCCTTGCTTTTCTCCCATCTAGATGATGGGAAACACTCAACTCCTCCTTCAATGCTTTTCAATAGCACAATTTTCTCTTAACAAAAAATAAATAAACATCAATCATTTTCACAAAATGAAAGCTATGAGCATTCCGCAACATTAATTCACTGATCTGTACAAGAAGGCGCCTCTCTTGAGCCACACAAATGGCATCTCTCTTCCACGCAGACAGTAGCACTCCGATTCTCAGATCATGACTTCATTTCCTCGGATTTGCTACAATCTCTCCTTTTTTCTTGTGCTCATGGTGGCTCTTACAACAACTATGGCTCCTCTTCCAATTCAAAATTTATATACCCTGTGATGAAACCAATCCTTCCACATTTACAAAATCATTGATCGAGGTTCAACAATATCTATAGATCCATATCAAAGCAGCTCCAACAGTGAACGTTTTAATCAGATGCAAACTTATGTTGGATACACCTGATGTGATGGATCTCTCTTCTCTCTAAAAACCGCGTTCTCTTACGCCTGCTCCACGTAGCAATCAATAACAACGACTTCTATCAATCATGATTTCTAAAACTTATGTTGCAGCCTCTAATAAGAGATATGCTCCAACAATAACTCACTTAAAATAAAAAAATTAATACACTCAGCAACACACAAAAATTTAACACTCTTCTACACTACATACACTACATATGTACAAATCTATGAGCTTGCAATCTATCTCATATTCCATTCCCTCTCGTGAGAGAGTCAGGACTGTTCTAGCTCTGATACCAAGTTAAAATCCATGAGAGCAGAGGCACACAATATTCACACACAATTACCTTATTATATTGCACACATACATACATACATATATAGTTGAACTCAGATTCAACTTACCCCAAACATAGCTATGGAGGTTGAGAGAATATCTCAACAACTCCTACAGATCTTCAATCAACCCCTAAATTAATCATTAATTCTAACAGGCTTGTGAGACAAAAGAAATAAAGAGTCATTCTAAACGGAGACAGGACAAGGATTTATAATAGATTTGTAAGGTATGAAATAACAAAGAAAGATTTAAAATTGCAATAACAAAATTGTCTTGAAAGAAAAATATTTATAAAAACCTAAATATTTATAAAAACTACCAAAGAACTTGAAAAAAAAACGTTCTTCCGGCCACCCATTTACATCAAGAAAGTACCCACTCTAGTGGAGTTTTATGATGAATAGGTTTTTACAAATATTAGTTATTTTCTACAACAAACCAAAGAACTGCACACGACGAAATGAACTACAAACCTAAATATTCATAAAAACGTCGAAAGAACTTTCGAGTTAGGTTTATATAAATATTTTTGTCAAAAAAGGGGTCACAATTACTAATAAATCGTAAGAAAATCTGGTATAGAATTTGAAACCCTGAGTGTGTCAGGGAACAAAACATAAACCTGAGTGGAATATTCTATAAAAGAGGTTCATCCACAGTTTGTAGACTCGTTGCCTTCTATCAGCCACCTATTTACATGGAGAAAGTACCAGCTAAAGTAGGGGAAAGGGAGAAAGTACCCACATTTTCCTCTGATATGCCAGACTAAGTCATTTTTATCTAGAACTTTGTGAGAGGTTTGGAAAAATATATTGAAATAGTTACATTGTAATAGTTTGCATCAATATTATGTAAGGAAAGGAAATAACTTAAATATAAGAATTTTCTTCACCTTTGTGTATTTATTTGTTGTTTCGTTCTCAATGGCTTAGTAGATTTTGGCATTTACTTTATCTGGTGAATCACTTAGTTTATGTCTACAATGAAATGTTATGTTGTCAATGGTTTACTCTATTTTAAAGCCATTTACTTTTTGTAATGTCAATACCACCACCTACTTGTATACGGAGAAAATCAAAATGTAACATACTATATTCAAATTTACATATTAACTTATAACATTTTGTAAGTGATGGGAACCAGTGACCTTTTAGTTGTGACCGTCGTTTTCGTAGTATTGAACGATTATGAAGAAGTGGACAAGGGAAACTTCACTCCAGTCTTAAAATATTTGTGCTGGAATTTATTGAATGGGAAAATTGTATATATATATGACTGTGAAAAAAAAGATTGGATATAAAGGACTCCAAATGTAGTTCGTAGCCAGTATGAAAGTATTAATTATAAGTTTACTGCATATGAATCTTTTAATCCACATCATCAAGGAAACAATGCAGAACATTTGAGTGAAGAGTTTACCCCAAACATATTGGATAAAAACATCCATTTTGTGTTGTGCAGTTGTGTCATGATCACAATCATAGGGCAGGTAAACTCCAAGAGACTACAACATACATGTCTACATGAAATTCAACAATACAGTTCAACATAGAAACTTGAAGTAAAGAATATTGTACCTAAAACCTTCACGGTCATGCAAATTTGACTACAAAACCAAATCTAGACCACCAAAGCCAAGATATTTTTCTTCCCTCCAATTAGAACAACCTGCAATTGTGCATTGCTGACACAATATTTCCCATTTTTAGTAATATAGTGGCATGGTATGTTGGGATTTATAATTTTCTTAAGGAACATAATTCGTGTAAGGAACATGGTATGTTGGGATTTATATGTCACAATGGAGAAAAGATGAGGAGAAGATATTTTGAGATTTTGAAGCTATAAAAAAATAAGAAGATGCCAACCTCTTTCGATGCAACAATGCTCAAACTCTCTCAGATTTGAGTTTAATGAAAGAAAATAAAATTTGTTTTTATAGAAAATTGGTAGAAAATTTATGAAAGAAAAAATCTTGGTCTCTTGGAAACGTGCCACCATCCCAGAGAAACAATACAAGAATCTTTCAACAAATTGACAATGAAGACAATTCCAAAATGCAAAATAGAAACTTGGCAGGAACGATGATGCCACTATATCTAGAATTGAGATCACTTAGTTCACAACTTCAACTGATACAATTTACTTCCATCAGAAATTGGGTCCAATTGATTTGTGTTATATCTAGAATTAAGATGACTTAGTTCACAACTTGAATCAATAAAATTTACTTCCATTAGAATTTGGGTCCAATTGATTTGTGTTTTAGATAAAAAATATAAAAAATGAAACCAATAAGCCTCAATTAACCCCAATTGGGTCCAAAATCTAAAACATCAAACGAATCAATCCCAATACCATTTGAGCGTTGGTTGGATGGTAAAGTAGGGTCTTGATTAAAAAATAAAGTGGGGTGTTTCATATCCACAAAAATTCAATCCCATAATTGCTATCCCATTTGAGCCTTGGTTGGATGGTAAAGCAGGGTCTTGATTAAATAATAAAGTGGGGCATTTTATACCCACCAAAGTTCAATGCCATATAAAGTGGTTTCGCCTTCTTGTTAGTTGCTTCCTCTACAAGAGGGGGGCAAGGGATGTGACCTAATAAATAGATCACTAGCCAACGTCTCAACAACAAAAAATATACCAAAATGTTGTAAACTAACAATTCCATCGTAATACTTCCAAAATGAGAACAATGCTTATGCCCAGAATAAAAAGGGCACCTTTCTAGCACAATGATATGAAAAAAAAAACATTTAACCAACCTCATAACATCAGACAAAGAATGAACAACTTCTTTGGAAGTGGCGTAAGCACCAACCCATGTTACAGGAGCCCAATTTGTTTGTAAATTGATGATTTTTTGACTTTTGAGCCTCTTAGAACTTGCTTATCTCTAGATGTAATCAATATTGAACTCCCTAAATGGAAATCACGATTTTGAACATGCAAAAGTGCATTCACCTGATTCACATTGCCTACATTATCTAAGATTATGAAGGCGTTAGAAGATTTGAGAGGTTGTATGAGCATCTCTTTACCTTCATCAACACTGTCTACTGGCTTATCCAATCTAGTTAAACTCTTAAGAATTTTTCTCCTCAACAAATTGAAAGAGTTTTTATATGCATGATCTCTGACATCAAATAAAAAGTAGGATCTATGATAATCTAATTTCTTCCGATTGAAGAATTGTTTTTCCAAAGTGGTCTTTTCTAGGCTCAAAAGGTTCAACCTTATAGAAAACTAGAAGAATGGGAGCCTTTGACTCCAACATCATTAGGATCTCATCTAGGCACCATTGCATGCAAACTGAAACCGAATCCCTTCTGAAACCTTATCACATGTTGTCTTTACTTCTCGTTTTACAAACCCGGTCCACCTACTATACCGATGATTTTACAAACCCATTCAGGCTACTTTGGTCATTAGGGGTTCGCATTAGGGTTTTCTTTGTAGATGCAATTTTGTATGATCGCTACTATCAATATTTGGAAACACATTCAGCATAAGCCAGCGCCATCAAACTACCTCCATTCAGTGCATATATAGATGCATGTACACAACCGTAGGATTGACATTTAACTGGCTTGTTTACTTGTCAGAAAAATCACCAACTCTCCACTGGCCTTACCAAATACCGCGGGGCCAAAAAGAATGTCCTAGAGACTAACGTCAGTTAGAGACGAGAACTGCAAATTTCGACATGTTATTGGATACACATTGATTTTTCCATTCCATTACTCCATCAAAAGGGGTCGACCACCATTCAGTGATCTACATCAAGGTCGTTGGTCAATTGAGGCCAGGGTAATGTGCAACAGGAAATCCTATTCTCATTTTAACTTACATCTATTAAGAGAATGGCCAATTAGTAAATCTATTTATATCTTCGGTGAACCAGGCCAAATGGTATACAATGTAATCCTCCATAGTAACAATAATGACTTGCTTGATCACTGGTGCGGTCACCAGTCTGATTCACTATTTTTCCTTTCGCCTGGGATTTCATATGAGGCACCACCTCTTTTATAACACGCATTATACCTGTAAAGTTGAATAGATCTCAAAATTTAAATTTCCCCTTTTTCTTTTAAGTAATTTTGATCGACTGGTGTTTGTTTCAGGAAAGAAGGTGTGCGCACGTACCGTATACATTAGTCTCAAAAGTGGACTAGAGGAGAACCAAGGGCATCTCGGCGCTTTGGAGGAATTGGCTCTGCAACCTCGGATTTGCGAGGTCATCTGCATCACAAAACACAAGCCATCATTAATTCATTGAGGAAAAGTGCAAGTTTTCCGCGGAGCATTTGTGTTTTTTTAAACTAATACCATGATTAAAAATTAACGTTAGAGATTCGTGTTAGGCATTACACATGTCTTAACACAAAATCATGTATAGAAGAAATTCACAAAAAATGAAACAATTAGTAATATAACTTCGATTGAACTATATCAGTTTATGAACATGAACATAACATACTCTTTTATTTCCGATAGAGAGTAAAGATAATGTGTAGGAAGCTAGAACACAGTAGTCAGCCGGAAACAAAAACAAGAGTTTTAAAGACAACATCCTTTAACTTTGAAGAAATCAGTGTTCAAACCTTAAATCCAAGAGTTGATAAACCCTAGGACTGCACCAGTAAACAACACATATAGATGTGGTGTTGGGAGTCGTCTGAAATTAAATGAATTTACAAGTTAAGTGAATTGACCTGGTTATATTTATGGGACACAAATTGTATATATGTATAATCATATTTAATTATAGTTTATGTGTGAAAATACAAAAATTAATAATTGATATAAATAAGAACGATGATTTATTTTTTAAAAGGAATTAATTTGTTTTTTAAATAATTCAATTTGAATATGAAAATAAATAAATATTATAAAAATAAATATTTTAAAAAGATTAAAAAGTTTTTATCATATAAATAAAATAAGCAAACAAAATTAAAAAAACCAGATCTGAAAAATCTTTTATTTTTCCTTTAAACATATAAATAATTAATTTTTAAAATATAAATAGCATATATTATAAAAAAAAATTATATTAAAATAAAATCGTTTAAACAATAAAATTTAATATTTTTATATTTAAGTTTGGAGAAATCATGATATCCCTTTGTTGTTTACAAACCC
The DNA here is from genome assembly GCA_009831015.1 of Picea engelmannii. Classification (NCBI taxonomy): domain Eukaryota; kingdom Viridiplantae; phylum Streptophyta; class Pinopsida; order Pinales; family Pinaceae; genus Picea; species Picea engelmannii. The sequence continues at coordinate 2,635,635 of ML776772.1, forward strand.
TACTAAATATCCATATTTAATATTTATTGTGTTAACAAGTGGACATTACATCACTGCCATGTGTGGTTAAGAGTTACTTTGATAAATTGACTATTGTCACTACTACATTGGGTGCAAATTACGAAGAAATATTACGAGGGTTTAGAATTTCGTCGTATTTTTTTTGCTTTTTTTGTACTAAATATACCTTTTTTTCCGGGGTCCAAATGTTGGTTGCTCTAGCGACCAACATTCTAGGTTGTTCATTTTAATGACGAAAGTTGGTCGCTCTAGCGACTAACCACCAGTTAGTCACTCTAGCGACCAACAATGGAACCTGTGAGAAACAAATGATCATTTACAGCAAATCAATCATATATATATCTCAGTTACGACAATCATTTTCAACAGTTGTGAAAATCATTCGGGTGTTCTATTTTTTTATGAAATCTTGATTTCAATTCTCTTTCAAGAAGAGAAACATTAAATTGATCAGACTCTACATAGCTGAGATTTTGAAGGTCAGTACTTAAAAATTTTCTGTGTGATTTAGTAATTTGGTACTATTGAACTATTTTATGGTTTATTTTCACTCCTTATAAGGGTTTAGAGGAAGAGGTTATAGGTGCTAATTATGGATAAAAGATATATGTGTTAAGGGTTAATGGTAATACATACAAATATTTAGGGGTTATAGAGGATAATTCTTAGGGGTTATATATGCTAGGGTTTTAGTATTTAAGTGATGAAAACGTTAAAGGTATTTGGAAATAATGGGTTATAACTATTAAAAGTTAAATGAATTATAAACTAGATGAGGTGTTATGGGTTATAAATATTATAAAGAGTAGAGATTAATGGTTAAGTGCTTACATGAGTTATCGTTAGGGACGTTAGGGGTGATATTAGTTAAAGGAATTAAAGAGTATACATGTTTGGACTTATAGGGGTTATAGTCGTTAATAATTAGGTGATACGTGTGTAATGGGTTATATGGGTGAGGGGTTAGATGCCATGGTAGTAAGGGGTTAGTGTTTTACGAATATGGATTATATGGATTTAGTGTTTTACGAATAGGGTAATATCGGTTAGGGTTAAAGGGGTTAGGATTTTAAGTGTTAGGAGTTATGAGTTATAAGGATTAAAGGTTATAAGAGCTATTCGTTATGGCTTGGAAGGGATCAATGTTAGGTTTAGTAAAGTTTAAGGGTTACAATGGTTATAAGGTTTATGGTTTATAAGTTCATGTATTACGAGTTAGAGATGACAACTTATAKAATTAACAAAGATGTGTTATCATATTAAAGAGGATATATGAGCTATATGTGTTAAGACCTAGGGTCGATAAATGTTTGGGGTAAGGGGTTATAGGGGGTTATGAATTATAAGGTATATATGAAGAAGGTTATCAAAGTTATGTGGTGTATTATGGTTTGTAGAGAATAGATGTGATATAATTTATAATATTTAGGTGTTAACGCTTATATGTGTAAGAAATTAAACATTATAGGGGTTAGGGATTAAATTGATTACAAATCTTAGGTTCTATATGGACTACGAAAGAT
>ML776772.1:2648866-2668094 GCA_009831015.1 Picea engelmannii
ATGAGCGCGGTTATCTCCAAGATATATGCTGGCACCATTCTGAGTTTCTTTGAAATTAGCATACCAATTTTGATTACAAGTCATATGTACTGATGCTCCGGAATCCACAAACCAGGCATCAAAATCATCTGTTTCAGTAGATAAAGTGGCGTTAGACACAAACAGCCTAAGATCCTGTGAGTCAAATGTCGGGGGTTCATCAATATCATCACTAGCAATAAATAATCTGTGATCACTAGGTTTATTCCTAGCCTCATCACTTTTCTTCTTATGATAGTCTTTAACCATATGTCCAGGTCGACCACAATAAAAACAACTCTTTGACTCATTCCTATCAGATTGCATACCTTGATTTGGAGATTGTCTTCTCTGCGATGAACTGCCTCTCTGCCATGAACCGCCTCTCTGCCATGAACTGCCTCCTCTGCCTCTTACTCCTGATCTCCCTCGCGCAGATCTATTATTTGACCACAGTGCAAAATCTTTACTCTAAGGCTTCAGATTCCCACGCCTCTCTTCCTCTTGCAACAAAATACCTGTCAGTTCTTCAAACATAGGAGATTTCTCCCTTGCTGCAAGACCTGTTATGAACATATGATAGTCTTCTAGCATACCATTTAAGGTAATAGTCACTAGATCAGTATTGGAAACAATTTCCCCTATATTTACTAGCTTGTCTTTCACCTCTTTAATTCAACCCAAAAATGAACTAACAAATTCGTTTCCATCCATCTTAATGCCTAGCAATTTAGTTTCCAGGAACAAAATGCGATTTGTGTTGCTAGTTTCATACAATGCTTTAAGAGCTGTCCATGTTGCAGTAGAAGTTATAGCGTCTCTAATATGTGGAATTATGCTATCTTTAACTGACATGAGCAACAATACCTTTGCCTTGTTTTCGCGCTTCTCCCAGTCTTGAATCTGTGCTTCTGTCGCATCTCCTACCGCTGTTGTCACACCTCCTACCGCTGTTGTCGCACCTGCAGCCGCAACAGGTTTCAATTCGGTTCCATTCACAATGTTCCAGACACCATAGCCTTCCATGAGCGTCCGCATCTTAAATTTCCAGTTAATGAAGTTTGAACCATCTAACTTGTTGGCTTCGTTGAGGTAGGTCTCTGCCAGCGGATTTTCCATCGCTGCAATTTAGTCTCTGCAAGAAAATCACCAAGGATATGCAACGTTTTGTCGCTCTGCCTTTGGATACCACCGATTTGACTCAATCTATCTCTGTTCTCAGCTTATATCATGCATGCATCTTAATATCCAAAATATCCACTTTAAAAAAAAACTTATAACTCCCTCCTTAAAAAAAACTTTTAAAAAAATTCACCTTAGGTTTTAAAAAGTATTCACTTCACAATTCCTTACCCACTTTTTGTTTTAATACACATGCATGCACTTTATCCACTTTTATATCTCCACTTTTAATTAAAAAATATACTCTCTTGTAATAAACTTCAAAAGGAGATTCACTATCAAAATTAAGTGAGGTTCAAACTCTACGTTTGGAACATATATTATCCCATGCATTTAAGATTCAAAATTAATATCCACGCATGCATCAGAATTAAACTCACGCATGCAAACTCCACACTCTTGAAAACTCTTCCAAATCAATCCACGCTCAACTCTTACGCTGCATGCTCGACTCTCACGCTCACGCTGGAGTAGCTCGACTCTCACGCTGATGCTCGAATCTCAATTCGATTTTCTCATGCACAGATTTGCCTTACCATGCTCACGGATTTAACAAACGATGGGTTTACACAACGCGAGTTGAAAAACACCGTTTCTCACGATTTATTGGAGTTCGCAGCTCACGACTTAGTGGCCTGCGAGAAGTCTGCACCTCGCGTGTATTCCGACTGCGGGATGTTCGCACCTCTCGTGCACTCCGCCTGTGGGAATCCTTTCGTTTTTCTCTGAACGGGAGGCTGAGTAGTATTCCCCAGCACCCTACCAGAGGAGGGACCTGCGAACCTCTTGAATTCTCGCGCTGCACTCCCGTGGCTCTGATACCAAGATAAAATATACCACGCAAACAAACACGGTGAGGCTACGCTCACTTCTTGATATTCAATGAATACAGATTACATGTTTATATAGGAAAAGACTCTCTCGAGTCGGCTACATGAAAACCAAAAGACAACTAGACAATTAACTCTTAACTAAGAACTGACTCTTCTAACTGGCGCTTACAACCCGCGCTTATTACTGGTGCTAACAACTAGCTAACATCTCCATTATTTCCAAGTATAATCCCAAAGAAGGAGACCAAGGGGATCACCTACCAGGAGGTCCTTGCCACAAGGTCAGCCGGATAGCCCATCATTGCCAGTTTTCATTGCCGATAGTCGATATTTATGTTTAAGTAGGAATGATGTAGAAGTTAGAGTTGTTGAGGAAGGAGAAGGCCCCATGGAATACCCGAGTCACCTTCACAACATGTCCCACCCAACACGGGAACATGCTACGGGGCATGGGCTCCCAAGCACCTCATCTCCGGCACACGAACCATGAGAGATATCCTTATGCATCAGTAATGTAGGCAAAGGTATTAACAGAGTAACCTTGCACTAGACTGTCAAAAGTATTTTGATACCTTGACAGATTCACCACTTACTTAATAGGTAGGTATCTGACAATACTCGTACGCATAAGCATACATAATAGTTGATTGGGATGAGGTTGTTGAAGGAAATCTAATAAATATGGTTATTATGGACAAAATACCTAAAAGAGCAGAGCTAGGTAAGCAGGACCTGGACCTTGATGGATTTCTTCCCCTCAGATTGGGTTTTAGGATTGCATGATATTGTTTCCGGTGTGCGCCTCTATTCTCTCGAGGATCTGAAACAAGATTTTGAACAGTAAGTTATGTAACGGATGTTGCACTACTTCCGGTAAATAGCTAGAGATAACATAAAGAGAAATGACTCTATAGTTGTAGATCCTATAGTAAAAGATCGGATAAGAGTGCCACTTGATAGCTTGAAACCACAACACTTGCAGGTTTCACACATCTTAAGACAAAATCATCTATAGAAGAAATTCACAAAAAATGAAACAATTAGTAATATAACTTAGACTGAACTAAATCAGTTTATGAATATGAACATAACGGACTCTTCTATTTCTGATAGAGAGTAAAGATAATGTGGAGAAATGTTTTAAAGACAACGACCTTTAGCTTTGAAGAAATCAGTGTTCAAACCTTAAATCCAAGAGATGATAAACCCGTCAATAAACACCTTAAATCCAAGAGATGATAAACCCGTTAGTAAACAACACATACAGATGTGGTGTTGGGAGTCAAATCAAACTAGTATACATACCCTACCCCCCTCTGGATTTGAACTTATAACCTATTAAAAGAAAACACATGTTCTTAATCAGTAGACCCACTCGGACTATATATATTTATTATTAATATAAACACATACTTATTATTATTATTATTGAATAGTAATAATAGTTATTAATATTATTAATAATATTTTATTGATCACTATTTTTTTTTTTGTTAATTTGTGCAGGACCTGCGATTAACCTGTGGCTTGAGAAACCGCGACTCAGGGGCATCTAAGCCATCAAAATCACCCGGGGATCACACCCGGCCTGAGCCACACCAACCCTTAACATGGTTGGATTTTTTGTCCCCGCAGGTTTCGAACCGGTGACTTTAACATCACGGAGTGGCTTAACAACACACTCCGTCACCGACTGTCCTACACCTCGGGGACATTTTATTGATCACTATTAATAATTAGTGATAATTGATATATTTATTATTAATATAAACAAATAATAATAATTATTATTAGTGAATAATAATAATAGCTATTGATTTTATTAATAATATTTTATTATTTGATTTGATCATAACTAATAATCATTAATAATACTATTTATAAAGTTTTATTAATACATTAAGAATTATATATATATATATATATATATATATATACATATTTTTTATACACTAATTATCAATCAATATTAATAATTAAAGATGTCACCAATAATGTATTAATAATATATTGAAGTAAGTGGTTATTAGAATTAGGATTAAGGTTATTAAGGTTAGTGTTAGGGTTATTCTTATTAAAATTATGGGTATAGTTTTTTGTATTAAGGTTTATTTTATAATAACAATAAAACAATTTGAATTCAATTTAAATAATAATAATAAATGGAAAAATGAATGTAGAGAAAAGAGAAAAATTACAAATTGATCAGAGTCTACTTTTCTTTTTTAAGAGATTATATATATGAAAAATATTTGAAAATAAATAGAATATTTTAAACATTTCATATTTTTTTAAAACAAATCTCTTTGATAATGAGAGTTTTATTTATTTATTTATTGATAATGAATGCTCTTTTTCTTAATTGATGTGGACATAAGCTAGATATAATGTAAGAAGGTTTTAGTTCCTTGTATTCCGTTAAAGTTATTTTATATGAATTCTAATAATATTTAGTGTTAATTTTATATATAAACCCATATACTATTTTTTGGTAATTTAATCTCTTTCTAACAAGGAAAAAACATATTATATATTTAAATCTATTTTTTATAAATTTATTAAATATCAAATTTTGTAATAATAATAATAATCTATTTTTAAGGTTGCACCAAATTGGTGTATGAGACCCCCTGCGTCCACTCAAGTATACATACCGTATTTCTTGTGACCATTTAAGAGGAAGAACACGTTCTTACCATTAGGCGCACTCAGGTTGTACTAAAATATAATAAACTTGAAATTTGGTGCATAAACTTCACTTAGGATAAGTCAATTACTACATACATTTAATTAGATATTTAAAATGTTTGGCATAATTTCAAATTAAATATATCTATAACATATATATTACTACATACATTTTTATACAATTGGATGTTGAAAATTGGATGTTGAAAATGTTGATATAATTTATTAAATTTCAAATCTTGTTATATTAAAAGAAAATATAATTAACTTGAAATCGGTTGCATAAACTTCATTTAAGATAAATCAATTACTACATACATTTAGTTAGATGTTGAAAATGTTTGACATAATTTCAAATTAAATATATCTATAACATATATATTACTACATACATTTTTATACTTGGATGTTGAAAATGTTCATATAAGTTTATAAGTCAATCATATTTCCCAATCATCTTTTCCATTAGACTTAGTGTTAAGATGAAAAATTTATTACAATGTGACAAACATGTCCTTATGTTGCAATGTCATGTACATATCTTGATGTCACAATGTGACAAACTTTTCCAAATGTCATAATGTGAAAAACATAACCTTTTGTCGCATTGTGATGTGAAAAACCCAATGTTGCAATTTTTCAAACACAGCCCAATATTGCAATGAGATAGACAAACATAACACATTGTTAGAATCTCACAATCTATTCCAATGCCATAATGTGTGTGACAAACAAAAATCCTACATCACGATGTATAGAACCCAAATGTCACAATCTAACAAACATAGCCCAACATTGCAATTCCTTCCACAAAGCTCACAATGTTACACTCATGACCATACCTCAGTATGTGATGAACTTTTTCCTCTGTCACATTGTGATGAAAATTTTGTTAAAGTTTTAATTAAATAAAGTGCCAAGGCAAGTGTTTCTCTTCCCTAGGTGCCTAAGGGGTGAGAAAGTGCCTAATGTGGGCCCTAGTCATTTAATTTGTGAGATGCAAATTAAAAGGTGACTTTATGACTAAAGTGAGGGTGAGTAAAGAGACACCTAATCTCAGTCACTCATCTAATCCAATATCCACCGTTGGATTAAGAAACTCCTCACCTTCCCTCATGAGATTGATTCGGGCAAGAGGGCGCACCCATTCATGGGTTGTTTTTACGCATTCTTGTTGAGAGAGCAAGAGAGAGCAAGAGAGAGGTCAAGCTTTTGAGAAGAGGCAACTTTTACTGAAGAGGCACACATTCCAAGGCAACTAGAGGGCACGGTTTTCAAGGCAGCAAACAACAAGGAAGAACAGGCCGTACAGTACGGATTTGAAGAGGCCGTACATCCATTAATGTGAATAGTTTTCAAGGGATACAACAACAAGTTGTTCTGAGAGTATTGACACACATTCCAAGGTTGTCGTACAATGATTTTCAGGCATAGAAATCAAGGAAGGTGACGGGCACGATTTTTGGGGAAAAGAAAATCCGTACAGTCCATACAGACTTACACAGAATTCAAGGGGTCGTACTGTCATAAATTCTGGATGCATTTTTCAAGGGTAGTGGCATGCTTTTCAAGATAGTTTATAGTTGGTTTTTTCCGTACAGTTGCAATAGAGATTTGGTATGCAAAATGAGGACAGTCTGTACAACATTTAATGCTATGACAGTCGTACAATGGTATGGATTTCTGGTTCAGAAATTGAGGAGAAAACAATGGGAATGTCCAAATAAGTTTGTAAAATTTCTGAAGATGAATTTGCTGTAAAAGAATTTCTCAGAAGCCCATAAATAATAAAAAGGCCTCTCTCACTATTTTTCCCCTTGTGGGTTTTTCCAGGGTCAATGTTAGACCAAAAATTTTTGTGTCATTAATTTTCTGAGTTTTATGTGCTGCTGATATTTTATTTCTGTGTTGAAAACGAAGTTCAGAATCCTCATGTTTCAGTTCTGAAATAATTTTCTGTTGTGTATTTAATTGCTGATATAAAACTGGGTTTGGGCATTAAACATTGGTTGAAAAATCAGTGAGACTGAAACTGGGTTGGGGTATGAAAAATTAACATGGAATTAGAGATGAGTTGAAGAGAAGCAGAGATTTCAGTAGACAAAAAGTTGGGACAACAGTCACTTCATAGGGTAGATTTTTGAATTTAATATTTTAGTAGAAAAATGGTCAATGGCTACTAGTTTGAGAGTTGAGGACAGACTTGATGGGGCAGAAAATTTGGTGCTTGGAAGGAGAGGATGATCTTGTTGTTGCAAGAAAATGAGTTGTGGGATATTGTAGAGAATACCACTACTCATCCTGTTGTGGTACCTATTGATGCTACTCTTCTTGCAGCCTATACTAAGAAGAGTATCAAGGCTAAGAGATTTATTCTTGGTGCCATCAAGGATCATTTGATTCCTCACTTGATGGGGAAGACACATGCCTATGAGATGTGGGAGTCTTTGACTAAATTGTACCAGAGTACAAATGAGAACCGAAAAATGGTTTTGAGGGAAAAACTAAAGAGCATAAAAATGACCAAGGCTGAAAATGTGGTCACATACATTACTAGATTGACACAAGTGAGGGATGAGCTTGGAGTTGTGGGGGAAGCCATAGTTGATAGTGATATTGTGAGAACAACATTGAATGGAGTCTCCAAACAATGGGTTGTTTTTGTGGAGGGCATTGTTGCTAGGGAGAATCTTCCTGGTTGGGAACGTCTTTGGGATGACTTTGTTCAGGAGGAGACCTAGAGAGGTTATGTGCATGGCAGTTCATCTACAGGTCATGAGGAGGAGAATGTGGCTCTTGCTACCACTAGCAAGAAGAAGTTCAAAAGGGGTCCAAAGGGAGGACAAAAGCCCAAGGGTGAAGAGAAGAAAGACATGAGAAAAGTCAAGTGATTTGCATGTCATAAGTTTGGGCACTATGCAGGATAGTGTCCAAACAAGAAGAAGAAACAAACAACAGCTTTAGCAGAGGTGGAAGATTTTTCCACCAAGTTTGACAAGGAATTTTCCTTGATTGTGTGTCTATCCTTGAGGACCACTACTTCAGATACTTGGTATATTGACAGTGGTGCTTCTCACCATATGAAAGTAGTTCGTGAGAACTTGATAGATCTTACTCAGTGTGGAGATGCAGAGGTAGTGCTTGGAGATGACTGGAAGGTCAAGGTGGTTGGTTGTGGGACCATATCATTTTAGAGGGAGTCTTTGCCTCCTATGACTTTGATAGAGGTTCTATATGTTCTGGGCTTGAAGAAGAACTTAGTGTCAGTTTCTAGTATTGAGGAGAAGGGCTATGAGGTCTTGTTCCGTGATGGGCAAGTGCTTCTTTTCCCTAGAGGGTCTAGCATCACTTCGACCAAAGTGATTGGTACTAGACATGAGAGCCTATATAAGTTTTTTTTCCAGCCAACGAGATCATTGATTCATTCTACCAGCAGCAACAGTGACCTATGTGAGCTATGGCACAAGAGGATGGCACATTTTCACCATGGGGCTTTGAGAGTTCTGAGGGAGATGGTGACAGGAGTTCCAGATTTTAGTTCAGAGCACCATGAGTTCTGCAAGGGGTGTGCTTTGGGAAAGTACACCAAGACTTCTTTTCCAAGAAGTGACAATAGAGAAGCAGGGATACTTGATCTTATACATTCAGATGTATGTGGCCCGAGGTCTTCGGCATCGTTGACTAGTTCCTTATACTATGTTGTATTCATTGATGAATTCTCTTGGAAGTCTTGGATTTTCTTCATGAAAACCAAAGGACAAGTTTTCAGTCGGTTCCAAGAGTTCAAAGCTCTTGTAGAGAACCATACAGGGAAGAAAATCAAAGTCCTAAGATCGGACAATGGGGGTGAGTATAACTCCAAGGAGTTCATGGATTTTTGTGCAGGAGAGGGAATCAGGAGGGAGTTGATTGTTCCTTGCAACCCACAGTAGAATGGGGTTGCAGAGAGGAAGAACAGGGCCATTGTTGGGGCCGCGAGAGCCATGCTACATGATCAAGGGCTGCCACTATTCCTATGGGTTGAGGCATGCTACATTGCATTCTATCTACAGAACAAGAGTCCTCACAAGGTTGTGGGGAGCATGACTCCTGAGGAGGATTTCTATGGGAAGAAGCCTGAGGTGGGGCACTTTCGTATTTTTGGGTGCATCACTTATTCAGATGTCCCTTTTGAGAAAGGACAAGAATGGATCCCATGGTAGAGAGAGGGATCTTTGTTGGGTACAATGAGACTTCAAAGGATTTTTGTATATACCTTCCTTCCTTGAGGAACACTGTCTTAAGGAGGGATGTCAGATTTGAGGAGGACAGAGCCTTTAGGAAGTCTAGAGGGATAGAGAGAGGTGATAATTCTTCATCTCAAATTCAGGTGAGCCCATAGCAGACTACAGTGACATAGAGTTAAGGGCCACTGGCTTTGGTGACGACAGGTTCACAGGTGATAGGGCCACATAGTTCAGGTTCACAGGTTACTGGTCCACAGGTTTCAGGATCAGGTACTTCAGAGTCTACTACAAGATCATTGTCTTCAGGAGATGGGGTTGAGCAGGGTGAGTCCCCTCCACAAGACACTACTTCATAGAGGAGGAAGCCGAAGTGGCTTCAGGACACTTTGAGGGAGGCACAGGGTTCAGTGGGGAATCCCAGATAGGCAGTGAGGGAGAATAAACCTCTCGAGAGGTTTTGCAGCTACATCGTAATGGTGAGCAGTATTCAAGAGTATGAGACTTCCACTTTTGAGGAGGCCACTAGTAGACAGGTATGGAGAGATTCCATGATGGAAGAGTACAATTCCATCATGAAAAATGATGTATGGGAAGTTGTTCCTAGACCTGAGGGGAAGTCAGTGGTGACTTCTAGGTGGCTCTACAAGCTAAAGCATGTTGCAGATGGTAGCATTGAGAAGTACAAAGCTCGTTTTGTGGCTTGGGGGTTTTCACAGGTTGAGGGAGTCGATTATGATGAGACCTTTGCGTCAGTTGCTAGATACACTTTGATCAGGGTAGTGATCTCCATTGTAGTAGAGATGGGTTGGAAGATCCACCATATGGATGTGAAGACCGCATTTCTGAATGGTCTTATTGAGGAGGAGATGTATATTGAGGAGCCATTGGGCTTTGAGGTGCATGGGAGAGAGTCTCATGTGTGTAGACTAAAGAAGGCATTGTATGGGCTGAAACAAGCTCCCANAGCTTGGTATTCGAGGATAGATGCCTATTTGCAACAGTTGGGTTTTGAGAAGAGTGAGGCGGATCCCAACCTATACTTCATTGTGGTTGGAGAGGATCCTCTCATTCTTCTGCTATATGTGGATGCTATTTTCATTATAGGGGCAGAGTGACTCATCAACAACTGCAAGGAGAGCCTTGCTTCATATTTTGAGATGACTGATATCAGACTAATGCATTACTTTTTGGGATTGGAGGTTTGGTAGGAGCCTGGACACATCTTCCTGGGACAGGGGAAGTATGTGTGTGACATTCTAAGTAGATTTCAGATGGGAGATAACAGGCCCATGACCACTCCCATGATTACCAACTGGAATAAGCTTCATGCTTCTGAGTCACAGTTGGTGGATTCCACTTTGTATCATCAGTTGATCGGGTCATTGATGTATTTGGTCAATAACAGGACAGATATTTGTTTTTCTATCAACACTCTTAGTCAGTTCATGGTGGAGCCTAGGAGAGTGCACTGGGTGGCAACAAAACATGTTCTCAGAGATATTTATGGTACGGTAGATTATGGTCTGGACTATCAGAGAGGACATGGAGTTCGTCTGGTTGGATATATAGACTCATATTGGGCAGGATGTGTCAGTGACAAGAAAAGCACTTCAGGCTGCTGCTTCGGATTGGGATCAACAATTGTGTCTTGGTTCAGTTGGAAGCAAAAGTCAGTGGATTTGAGTTCGATAGAGGCTGAGTATATGGTAGTCAGTCAAGCTAGTTGTGAGGCCCTTTGGCTTCACAAGATGTTGGTGGGATTATTCGGTATGCAGTTGAGACCTACTGTGATTTACTGTGATAATCAGAATTGCATTAAACTCTCATAGAATCCAGTTTTTCATGACCGGTCTAAGCATATCGATATTTGCTATCACTTCATTCGTGATTATATTCAGAGAGGAGTTGTGGAGCTACAGTACATATCTACAGAGGAGCAGGTTGCATACATACTCACCAAGGCATTGGGCAGAGGCAAGTTTGTGTTTTTCAGGGACAAGCTTGGAGTGGTGAGTAACACTTTCCTCGGTATGAGGGAGTGTTAAATTTTTAATTAAATAAAGTACCAAGGCAAGTGTTTCTCTTCCCTAGGCACTTAAAGGGTGAGAAAGTGCCTAATGTGGGCCCTAGTCATTTAATTTGTGAGATGCCAATTAAAAGGTGACTTTATGACTAAAGTGAGGGTGAGTGAAAAGACACCTAATCTCATGCACTCATCTAATCTAATCTCCACCATTGGATTAAGAAACTCCTCACCTTCCCTCATGAGGTCGATTAGGGAAAGAGGGTGCACCCATTCATGGGTTTTTTTTATGCATTCTTGTTGAGAGAGCAAGAGAGAGCAAGAGAGAGGTCGAGATTTTGAGAAGAGACAACTTTTACTGAAGAGGCATGCATTCCAAGGCAACTAGAGGGAATAGTTTTCAAGGCAACAAACAACAAGAAAGAAAAGGCTGTACAGTACGGATTTGAAGAGGCCGTACAACCATTAATGTGCACAGTTTTCGAGGGAAACAACAACAAGTTATTCTGAGAGTATTGGCATGCATTCCAAGGCTATCGTACAGTGCTTTCCAGAAACACAAATCAAGGAAGGTGCTGGGTACGAATTTATGGGGAAAGAAAATCCGTAGAGTCTGCACGGACTTGCATAGAATTCAAGGGGCCGTACTGTCATAAATTTTGGGCACATTTTTCAAGGGTAGTGGAACGTTTTTCAAGACAGTTTATTGTTGGGTTTTTTCGTATAGTTGCAGCAAAGATTTGGCATGCAAAACGAGGATATCTCGTACAAAATTTAATGCTATGACATTCGTACAGTGGTATGAATTTCTGGTTCAAAAATCAAGGAGCAAACAACGGGAATGTCTAGATAAGTTCGTAAAATTTATGAAGATGAATTTGCTGTAAAAGAATTTCTCATAAGCCCATAAATAATAAAAATCCCTCTCTCACTGGTTTTCCCCTTGTGGGTTTTTCCAGGGTCGATGTTAGACCAAAAATTTTGGTGTCATTAATTTTTTGAGTTTTATTTGCTGTTGATATTTTGTTTCTGCGTTGAAAACGAAGTTCAGAATCCTCATGTTTCAGTTATGAAATAATTTTCTGCTATGTATTTAATTGCTGATATAAAACTGGGTTTGGGAATTAAACATTGGCTGAAAAATCAGTGATACTGAAACTGGGTTGGTGTCTAAAAAATTAACATGGTATCAGAGCTGAGTTGAAGAGACACAGATTTCAGTAGACAGAAAGTTGGGACAACAGTCACTTCACAGGGCAGATTTTTGAATTTAATATTTTCAGCAGAAAAAGGGTCAGTGGCTACTGGTTTGAGAGTTGAGGACAGACTTGATGGGGCAACAAATTTTGGTTCTTGGAAGGAGAGGATGATCTTGTTGTTGCAAGAAAACAAGTTGTGGGATATTGTGGAGAATACCACTACTCATCCTGTTGTGGTACCTATTGATGCTACTCTTCTTGCAGCCTATACTAAGAAGAGTATCAAGGCTAAGAGATTTATTCTTGATGCCATAAAGGATCATTTTCCTTGTCCTCACATTGTCAAAATCACTTAACGACGAAACAATATGTCGAACATCTCTCGATTTCTCATTGTAACGAACATAGTAACGTTGCAATGTGACAAACATAAAGTAACGTTGCAATGTGATGAACATAGCCATGCCATTGCAATGTGGATAGTAACGTTGCAATGTAATAAACATAAAAAATGTTGCAATGTGTCGTACATCGCTCTATCATCACAATGTGTTATGAGGAAAATATCTCTATAGCTGGGGTAAACCACAACAGATGAAAATGACTGCAGAAATCAACTCTATTCTCAAGTTTGCTATATAAAAAAATATGCCAGAAAGACAAGATAAAAGGCCTATTTCATCCAGATGTTCGATGAAGTCCACTGTTGAGCACTTGACCCAAAGAAATATACCAGCAACTAGTCCTCAACAACCAAGAAAAGAAAGAATATGGTGATAATATATGATGTTAGCACATTCAATTGCATAATCCATTAATATACATAAAAAATATGCTTATGGAATAATAATTCAAATATTTGCAAGATATCAATTGGACAGGATAAGAGTATTTCTATTAATATATGATCATCAGAAGTGAAAAAGTTACAAACTTCTGTGTCGGCATGGTTCAGAACTGAGAAACTAAGTTCCTTCCAGCTTGGCCTCCACCACTTCAATCCTCCACCAAAGGCAAGATCATAGAAGAGAGTCAATGAAGTTCTAAATCAATAAGGGAAGAGCTTGGGGGTTGAACACTGTGTTCATACATAAAGGAAAAAGGGATGTAGACTCAATATGAAGTGAATAATTTCTCCAGAGTAACTTTATTCTCAAATTTGAATTCTTTCTCCTCTTTTCCATAGCTCGGAATTGGCCCATTTATAGCCTTCAAATGGAATTGAAGGGCCGAGTCGAAACGTTTCTAGTATATGGAAGGCCAAGGATCATTGATCTCTTGTCATGACATGGAAACCTGAAAGCATTTTTCATTTTGGGGCACAAATCCCGATGTACACGAGTTATAGTGGTGCAACCTGCGTATACACATGTTGTATGGTAGGCAAAGTGCGTACATGTGGAAAAAATGTATTTTTAGCTCTGGGATTTGAAAAAATGGATGAAAAGTCTGCATAGGGAAATGGAAAAGGGCCATCTATGCAAGATTGCATAGGGTGAGGCAAATCTTGCAATAACACAATGTGACGTGAATATCCTGATGTTGCAATGTGACAAACATTTCCTTGTGTCACAATGTTATAAACATAGCCTCCTCGTATCTTGTCATCATAAGGTGACAAACAATGTCAAACATATCCTCCTCATTGAAAAGTGATGAAAATAGCCCCCTCATCGCAATGTTATGAAAATATATTGTAGTCATAAGGTGACAAACAATGTCTTGTCATTGTAATGTGATGAACATAGCCCCGTCGTCACAATAAATGTCATGTTTTTGCAATATGATGAACATACAAGATTCATGTTCATCACATAGACATATGACATATGATGAACATATAATATTTATGTTCATAACATAACCACTTTTTAATTACATGTCATGACGTGGCAATGTAATGAACATAGCCCCATCATTGCACTATCCCTACCATCGTCAATATGTGACAAACAATATCCTATCATCGCAATGTTATGAACATATCCACATCTTTGTAATGTGATGAAAATATCCAGTCATCATAATGTGATGCAAATATCCTTCCCTCCCAATGTGACGAACATAGCCCTATCATTGCAATGTGACAAACATAACCATATTGTTGCAATGTGACGAATCTAGCCTTATATGTTGAACATACGATGTGACGAACATAAATATGGTTTACCTTGATTGACCATGACCACGGTTGACTATGGCTGACCATGGTTGACAATAGTTTAACATGGATGGCCATAACCATATTGTCACAATGTGATGAACACGATGATATTGTCACAATGTGATGAACATGAGTGGCCATAATAATATTTTCACAATGTGACGAGCATGTCTTGTCATAACCATATTGTTGCAATTTGATGAATATAACCATATTGCCGCAATTTGATGAATATAACCATATTTTCGCAATGTGATGAACATGACTGGCCATAACCATATTGTCGCAATGTGACGAACATGACTGGCCATAACCATATTGTCGCAATGTGACGAACATAACCTCGTCATCAAAATATGATGAATATAATCATATTGTTGCAATGTGACAAACACAACCTCATCGTCCTAATGTGATGAACATATCCTCGTCATCTGTGACACAAATATCCTATCGTCATAATGTGACAAACAATGTCATGTCATCATAGTGTGACAAACAATGTCATTTCATCGCATTGTGATGAACATAGCCCCATCGTCGAAATAAATATTATGTAATCACTATGTGATGAACATACTATTGACGACGATTTTTGTCAATGTTAGCTGAAAAAGCGTTGCCAGGTTCCCCCTCTCATTTCTTAATTGCTTGCACAAAATCTTGTGCGCTCCTGCTGAGTTGTTGTTGCACATTTAAAGAATATGTCGTCAAGAATATTTTTAATTATGATGAAGATGGTCGATGATCGATTTTGAAGTTTCACATGATATGGTAATTGGTAAAGTTGTTAGGTTCTGGGACAATCACAAAAGTGGCCCTCTTGTTCATTTCCCACATTTTATTTTGTTTCCATTGATTTTTGGACCCTTTTATCAACTTTGTTGTTGTACATATCAACACGCCACATTCTAATCTTTCAAATATTTTCCTTTTACCATGACTTAAAATTTGACCTATGCCAAAAGAAAAGTTATCATATCATTGTTTTCACTTGATAAAAAGGGGAAAAGTAAACCAATTATCCAACTTTATCCTATAACAAAGCCACATAAGACTCTTTATGTTTGCATGACCATATGTCCTACCCATTTCAAATATTTAAGTATAACTTAAAGGTAATACCAACTTGCCTTTTTTGTTCCATGCCAAAAGAAAAAATATGTCATATTATCCCATGTGGAGGTTTTATATAAAGGTAGTGTAAAGAATTTGAATGGCAAGAGGATAAACTTTGTTTCAAATGACAAGAGATGATAACACATATTTCCCTTGCGGTTAAGGACTTCTTAAATAATTCCAGGTGTTGAATATATTTTTTCACACAATTCTTGCATCTTCCATACTTCAGTCCAAGTACTTGGAAAGAAACAAACAATCTTTTGAGCAACAAGTTCTTGGCTTTGCATTTTGAGAAACATTATGGTTCTTCCGAACCAACTTTTAACTGGAACCAATATCAATGATGGCGGCTACAAGTTATTGAAATCACCGTGGACAATCCACTTGCTTCGAGAGACAGGATTCTTGGAGCTCCAAGTTGACAAAATGAGGCATACAATGCATTTCAAGGGATCCCTCTTGTGCTTCAATGTGTCCCAACAGTCGGGCGAATGGAATTTTTCTGTCTGGGGTCTCGGGCCAACATTGAAATTTATTCGTCATTTGATACTTCGTGTATGTTCTGAAATGATGTCGGGCATCAAGAGTCCTAAATGTTGTTATATTTTAGGAGAGCATGTGTTTTATGATGTCAATGACTGGATTCCAGTAGAAGTCCATTCTGAATTGGTAGTCTTTCCAAGCGCGTTCTTCGGGAATCCAGATATATCTTTAAAGGTTGGAAGTCAAATCTTAGCAAATACGCAATATATTGGTTACTGCATTCGATCAGGGACAATTTATGTATATAATAGGCAGACAAAGAAACAGATCCTTCCTCAAGGCCATCAACAGAGAGTACTGATATGACATTTTGTGGGGATCGAGTTTGCCTTTTAATAAGTGCAATTTATGATGGTATTTCTTCATTTGGAGCAAGTGTCTGTGTTGGCGAAGGAACTTCAAAGTTGTGCAAAGGTTCTGAAAGTGTTCAACCAGAGATCTCCCTTCAATTTTACTGTGATATATGTCCCATGAATCGTGGGTATCCGTTCTGCGTAATTTTGGCACATCATTTACTCCCAACAAAGCTTATCACCAGAGACATGACTGTAGATGGAGAAAACCTTTCACAGACCGTGGATAAAACATTTTAATTAAGGAGGAACATACGACTGGCCTCCTTTATCACAAACCAAGTGCATCCATATTTCCAGGTGTATTTAAATGGGAGCCATGGATTACACATCCAAGTAGAACTTACATAAATCCAATTGTATGGTTGTCTCTTTACCTGAAGTTGATTATTGTTTATCAAAGCGCTTAGTATTTGGATTCGAATTTTGTGTTTCTTCCTTCCATTATGCTACTCCATGGAGATAATTATTGGCAGATTAATAATGGGAAATGTGGTTGAGAATGATTAAGTGCAATCATGGCGTAGAAGTCTTAAGATATCGTGGAAAACCAATCTCCTTTATGGATTGTTGATATTTCAATCTAATAACTCAGTTTTATTAGATCATATCAAAGATGTATCAAACTCAAATCCGTAGCCTCCAGAGAACCGTGGAAACAATATACTTGCAGCTCGGGAGCAGTTTCTCTCTATGAAGCAATCAAAAGTTTAAAAAAAAAAAAAAAAAAAAAAATTACAAGGAAAAGGAATTCACACTTGGACTGTATATTAGAGGAAATTTGGCCTGGAGTTCAATGCACATTCTTGTCCAGGGCTTTAAGCTTAGGATAATATTCTTGTCTCTTCCCACCTAGCCACGTAGGAGGTTGAAAATGGTGGTGTTGAGGACTCTCTATTCCCTCGACATCAACATATGTTTGGTGACCATACTAGGGACAACCGTTCAATGGTTTATTCCTAGTTTTGTTTTAATTCTTTCAATTTTATTTTTATTTTTCCTAGACCTCAATGTCTCAACCGTTGGAAGCATGTTTGGTGGTTGTAACCCTGTGGTTTCAGCTACTAATCTTGGGAAATTCATTCGCAAGTATGGGATTTTTGAGTTTGAAGAAGACCTAAATAATTCCATGTTGTTTGTGCTCACTCCCTTGAAGTTCGCTCACCCGATTAACCCTTTACCTCACAAATTCAAAAACCATCTGCTTGTCTTTCATGGTGACAAAACTGTTACGGTAATTGAACATCTTCGTGCATTTTCGAATGCTTGCACCATTCTCTGAGTAAATAATAATGATAGTTTCATGATTTTGTTCATGAATTCACTTTAGGGCGATGTCGCCTCTTTATTTTCCAACCTTCTTAATGGATACATCTCTACCTAGTTTGAGTTTTCTTACTATTTTTACTCTACCTTTGGGCATTTAGATAGTCCTTACGAGAATCTTAAGAGGTTTAACCAGTTACTTATGAAAGATAATGAGAGCATTCTTAATTTTAACCTTCAGTTTATCAAGTTATACAATTTAATTCCTACTCCCATTCTCCCTACCAACTTGGTTGCCCTATTGCATTACTATGAATTTCTACCTCCTCTTTACCGATGGCGGTTGGAAGAAAAGAATGTTCAAAACCTAGAGCTAGATCTATCCACTTGCCTCGAATTTGAAGAGAAAATCCGTAGAACATGTTACTCCTTTGGCGTTTATGATTCACACAAGGATTTTTCTTCTTTAATCCTCGTCATCAAGAGGTTACAAGATCGCATGTTATTTCTGGAATATAAATCTTCAAATCATGTTGGGAGTATATCTCGAGAGCCCTCTCCCCCAGGGCCTAATTATAATGAATCCACTACTTGTGGTCAAGAGCTTGGATGTGAAGAGGATTATGATTATATCATGATTCTTAATGATCAATCCACCTCTCACACCCCAGACATCACCTTTATTAAACCTTATGGAAAAGCTCAATCCCAAGATCATCTGTCATCTCAAGCTTCTTATCCACACGTATACGATGGAAATTTTTATTATGCAAATGAAGAAATTAATTATGACTATGTCAAACCAATTTATGATACATTTGTATTCAATGACGATGCTAATGAGTGGTCAACACAAATTTATGAGGACCAACATGACTTTAATGATGCATGTGAGGAATCCTCTTTTGAAGATATTCATGAATTCAATTGAGACCTTATTAAATTATATTAAAATTTTGCTAATCCTTTGTTTCAGTCGAGAGAGGTTAAAGAATTTGATACTAGCAGGTATATCCCTCCTAAGTGCACATTGTTCTTCAATGAAGATGACTATTTTAGGGACATTCCTATGTTTTTTAAACCATATGTAACACACCCACTAAACTAAATAAACTTTTTTCGGTCCTCTGTCGGATTCAAACCCCTAAATAACCATGGAGGCCCAGCGTAAGCTAGCTCCTTCTCTCTCCTTCTCCATTCCCACGCGATCGATGGTTATATTCACTGTTCCATTTGAACGCAGCGTCCTTTACATTTCGTGCTTCGGCGCTACAACAAGACCCAAGCATTCTATTATGCAACCGTCGAACCCTGACAGGGCTAGCGAGCGACCAATAGGGATGAATTCCTATGGGGTCAGCGAATGGCCAATAGGAACAAACCTCAACAGGGGTAGAGAATCCGCCAATGGGAACAAGCCCCGTCGCGCGGTTAGATGTAATACAAGTGGCGAGAGGAAATCGCGACACGGTGGACGTCACAACAGGGAAGGGGTCCCACTTCACACGCCACACTATTCCGGACCCCCCTCCCCCCCCCTCATTAAAGGTAGAATGGCAAGGGGGGTCCGGAATCCACTGGGAATTCATTGATCACGGTGAGTAAATCCCG
>ML776772.1:2674512-2692052 GCA_009831015.1 Picea engelmannii
AATTTGAACCAGGGTCAATCAAAACGGACACTAGATGGTTGAAAATCATACCTTCTATTTCCACCACTAAAGCTTGGTGGTCAGCTTGGTTATTATCCAAGGCTGCATAGATCTGTAGCACACTCCTTGCCACATCATTGACCGTGGTAGCTTCTTGCATGTTATAAATTTTTCGACTGTTCTGTTGTCGGTGTGGACAGTCTCTCAGGAGATGCTCTTCTCCGCAACCCCAGCATTTCAGAGGTTCTTTCTTTGGGTTATTATTCTTTACTGGTATAGGTCCAGAAGTTTTATTTCCATTCACCGAGGGAAAGTTCTGCTGGAGTACACTTCGGGTAATTTCTCAATCCTGAGGATTTTCTCCCCTTCTTCTGAAATTTTGAACCATTCTTCTGTTTCCAGTCTCCATGAGACCCTGCCCGATGTCCATATTGTTCATGACAATATGTTTCCTTTCTTATAGTGTCTTATAGGGTCTTTGGCTTGTCAAATTCAATTCGGTTCCGGTATTCCTTGGGTAGCCCACTGATGAAGCATTGTGCCTTCGTTTTCTCTGCTTTGAGGTAGGGTACATACCTCAGTAAGTCAAGAAATTTGTTGACATACTCCTCCATAGTAAGTTGTCCCAGTTTGAGTTCATAAAAATCTTTATCCTTTTCATCGAAATACCTTTCTGACAAATACTTCTTCCGGAAGTACTTCTCAAACTGTTTCCAAGACAGGTCCTCCTCGCAGACCCCTTTCATATTCTTAAGGTCTTCCCACCAGATGGAAGACTTTCCATTCAGATTGAAAGTGGCCACTCGAGCCTTCAAATTCTCCGAGAAATCATGGACTCTGAAATATTTCTTCAGTCCAAGTAGCCAAGCCTCAACTTCCTCTCCCTTCTTTATCTTGTCGTTGAAGGAGGGAGGTTTGGCCTTCCTGAATTCCTCAAATTTATGACTCTTAGAAGTCTTTTGCTTCTTCTGTTTTCTGCGAGAATAGGAACTGGTCCTGCTACTGGAAGAGCCTTCTGAATCACCAACTTCCTTCTTAGTAGAATCATATGGTATTGGTCCTTTACCTCTAGGGTGGACCTTTCTGTATGTGCTTCTCTCAGTGTGGCCACTGACACGACCACGATTCTGCATCTTCGGTTAATGCTGCATTTGTCGTTGTAGGTCGGATAAGCTTTGCAGCAAAACTGCATTAATTTCAGTTTGCTTTTCTTGTTCTTTCATCATCCTTTCATTGTCGGCCTTGCAAATTTGCAACTCAACCATGAGACTCTTGACAGTCTCGGCTAGGTCTGGAGGGGTTCCTATTGCTCTTCTTTCATTAGACTCTTTGTCTCTGTTGTGGGAGCCTTCTCCCACCTCTTGGTGAGTCCCCATACTCTGCGTCTATGGATTCCCGCGGTTGATCGTCCGCTTGAGTGAAAAGANAAACGCTGGTTATTAGTCAAGAGTTAAATTCATGTTATAATTTGCGCATAATTTCATAACTCTTTCACATAAATACACAGTCGGGTTTTCATATTCCAAGTTTTTAATCCTGGACAAGATAGTTAGGTCAGGGGTTACTTCTCATAGGAGCGCTTCGAATGGAGTTTATGCGCGAATCGTGCATGAGCCCAATCAGGCCGAGTGTTGTAACCATGCTCTGATACCACTTTGTGACACACCCACTAAACTAAATCAACTTTTTCCAGTCGTCTGTCAGAGTCGAACCCCTAAATAACCATGGAGGCCCAGCGTAAGCTGGCTCCTTTTCTCTCCTTCTCTGTTCCCACGTGATCGATGGTTATATTCACTGTTCCATTTGAACAAAGCGTCCTTTATATTTCGCGCTTCGGCGCTACAACAAGACCCAAGCATTCTATTCTGCAACCGCCGAACCCTGACAGGGCTAGCGAGTGACCAATAGGGATGAATCCCTACAGGGTCAACGAATGGCCAATAGGAACAAACCTCAGCAGGGGTAGAGAATCTGCCAATGGGAACAAGCCCCGTTGCGTGGTTATATGTAATACAGGTGGCAAGAGGAAATCGTGACACGGTGGACGTCACGACAGGGAAGGGGTCCCACTTCACACGAAACACTATTTCGGAACCCCCCCCCCTCATTAAAGGTAGAATGGCAAAGGGGGTCCAGAATCCACTGGGAACCCGTTGATCACGGTGAGTAAATTTTGACCGTTCGAGAGTTGCATGTCCAATTCTGGACCCCCCCCCCTCAGTAAAGGTAGAATGGCAAGGGGGCTCCGGAATGCATCCTCAGCCGTAGATCTGGACGGGAGGATTCGGGTCGTCCAAATATTCTCACCGCTTATCCTAAAGCATAACCACGTCCTGGTTTAAGTTAACGTCTTGTTCCCACATCTAACGGTCATTACGGACCCAGGGATCCTCCTAATGAATCTCCTCCATCCATCGGGGTTTCGAATATCACAACGTTGAAATACATAAACATTTTGTCCTCGGAATCCCCGATATCCCAATATGACGTCAGCTTTCGCTAGTCCCCTGGACTAAACCTTTTTTTCCACACGACCTCCCTCTATATGACCGCAGTCATATCTTTTCATCGAGGTTTCGGGGTTTGCGATGTCAAAATACATTTGCCCACAGAACTCACGATTCTCCGATCCCCAATATGCCAATACGGAAATGCGCACGACACCTGTCCTCCACTGTGACCCACACTCCGGTGACAAATCAGGAAATCGCGTATCGAGATATCACGATTCCCGTTGCACTAGTTCACGGAACTCTCCAAGTCTCGAACCCCAATATGGTAACACCTGTCCTCCACTATCACCCGCTGTGGCCCACACGGCTCTCCCTTCAGGATATCGCAGATCGTGATTCCAATGTGTGAGAGTTTCTTACCTCCGGAAACTCCGATGCCTCGAACTCTGACTCTTCGGGATCTGTTGACACGTGTTCCACCCAACAGACGGTTATGATCTTGTCGGTAAATCGCGGATCGCGATTTCGTATGACAAGATTTCTTTGTGCTCAAAAACTCCGATTCTCTGACTCTCGTCATATTTTTGACACCTATCCCTCTGGACAGACGGCTCGGATTATGTCGGGGTTTTCACCTGGGACTTCCCGATCTCTGGCTACCAGGACTACCGATCCCGCGATTCCCGATTTCTCGAAATGGGAGATCTCGCGGCACGTGGCCTCCGTTGCTCGGACGGCTCAGATCTATCCTGGGGTTTTTTTCCCCTATACACTGGGGTCTTAACACTCCGGTAACTCTGAACAGATCCAACGGCTGTCGGGTTTTCCAGTCGAGATCCAATGGCTCAGATCAGCTCCTACCCAGGCATTCTTCCATGACTCCCTGGACGTGGAAAAATCAATGGTCTAGATATTCTCATGGACCTTGGAGGTCTACGATCTGGAATTCTTTGTTGCCTGCGAAGACACAGAAGACAAAAGGGGTAAGGCCATTAACATCCCTACCTTTTCCTACCGATCTAATGGTCAGGTGTGACCATAGATTTCCCGACGGAATCTCATCCATCGATCATCACCTATCGGGAATAAGGTACTTAACTTCCCAGCTTTTTCCTTTGATTTGACGGTGGTGAGTGACCACAGATCTCCCGACGTGATCTCGTCCATCGATTCGATACTTCGTCCTTATGCTGTCATCCCGGGTTTTCAAGAGGATCGTTCCTCCTTGTGCAGGTTTACTAAGGTCTTATGCCTTCATCTTCTCCTCCACAGTTCTTCATGGAMTTTTCAAGGAGGGTCTCTCTACGGGGAGGTTTACCCAGGGCATTGTCTGAGGCAGGTAAGGGTATCATTCTCCCGAGAACCAGACGTGAATTCTAAACTAGATCAGTATGCATATAAATAACGATTCATGGGGACATAAGCCATACGTAGTATTCTCATACAAGTATACAACTACTATTACTGATCATAGCACCATACAGACATTCTTATAATGAGATCATTCGCAGTTTATGAGCATATATGTCAGCATATAAATTTCAAGATGCAATATGAACAAAACACTTATCAGAAATAACTTCAGAAATGGGTGTAACTRCTGAGAGGGGTGCTCGTTTCCACCCAAATGTAGGYGTAGCGACTCCCAGTGGATTTACCACTAGCCACCCCCGAGCTGAGACCACGATGCTCTGAGACTGCGTCTCTCTGTATTCCAGTGACCAGAAGCRAAGGTTGCAATCCTTCCTCTCTGCTATCACTCACTCTGCGTGGTGCTAGAGTTCCCCTTGCGTCTGCCCTCTCAATCGCCTCTGCCATACACCTTATCCTCTCGCGAGGTTGCGTGTGGCGTGATTTTCCTTGCACTGATCAGGCCTGACGGCTCTACGGATGGGCGGTTCACCATCCCATCCCTCATCAATCCATCCGCTTACCAGTCTGCGAGCCATTATTTTTAGGGCCAGCGAGCTTCTTTTGGTTCTCTGGGCCAGTGGAGTCCAAATACGGTATTAAATTCTTGGTGGAAGTTAACGCCACCTTTTCAGGTGCCTTCCACCGCCATCGTGATCTCTTTTTCTGCACATCCCCTCATCAACAGTCCTGCAATAAATTCAGAATGTTATTCACATTCATTGACCTCTTCCTCAAGGTCCATTTACATCACATATTCATATTTATGAGTTTGCCATAGTTCTTGGCCAGTTCAGTTATATTTACAAGTTGGGGGAAATAGGGTGTTACACCATGTTATGAATCTTCTTTGCATCATGATGACCATGTTCCTGATATAAAGGTATAAACAGGCGATATTAATTTGTTTGATGAATTCATTGACCATCCCTTTAAGGTACAAACCCTAAAACCTAAATCTAATTCAGTCAATACCTTCATCATTACTGGCAAAGCATCTATTGGTTGGCATGTCTTGGAGGTTGGTGATCGTTTCTTTTGGGTATTGAGTAGTCATTTATCCTCCCCATACACATCTTTTGGTTGGCATGTTGGCATTCTCTCCACGTACAAATTTTTCAAACTCATAAGACCTGAATGCAAAGCAGGTGATGCATTCCTTTACCCTAAATTTCATCCGACCCGAGTCCAAGATAATGATTTATTTTCCTCTGTAAATAAACAAACAAAATAAAAATATAATATAATAATAATGATAAAAGTTTACGAGAAGGGCTATATTAGTTTTGGGTTGATTTCGCAATTACTCAGTTTATTTTCTCACTTTTATTTCTTTCTCTTTCTTTTCCTTTTTTGCCCTTTTCATGGTCAGAAGTGATGGAGCAATGAATGGTGATATTAAAAGGAAGGCTATCTGTATATTTTTAACTAATTGACCAAATGTGTTTTGGTGTAAAACAGACTTGCAGGTGAACTAAGTTTCCTTCCTTTGTCATAATCCCTCGCTTGTCTACCATGTGCTCGCTACGCGAGACATCCTCGCTCGTCATATTTGTCAGTCCTATCCCCATATTCCTTCTTTCCCTTTCTTAGTCCCCTTCATTTTGAGATGCCTCCAGCATACACGTTGTGGATGATCAGTTTTAAACTTGGGTCTTTCCCTCAATGCACATCCACAATAATTTTCTAGACTTATAATCATCTTGTCAATATTCAAAGAGTTGTCCCTTTGGGTTCTACAACAGGACCAAACCTCCTCATACTTACCACTTTCCATGAGTTATTCCATGAAGTCCCGATCCATGAATCCCTTTACCTCCATCGTGTCTCCCCCTGTTGTATAACCTGTTCCACCTAACCCTATCAACCTCTTCTTGTTCCACATTGAGTCACCCTCAGTCCTGTCGTTACCCTCCCTTCCCCTTTCTTCCAGAGAATCAAAGATCATAAATTATTGTTTAAATCTTGCACACCACTATAAGCGACGCGCATATGTTGGTTGGAAATTTTTGACAATGATTTTTGTCAACAGTACGCAGCCGACAAAGTGTTTCCAAGCTCCCCCTCTCATTTCTTAATTGCTTGTGCAAGATCTTGTGTGCTCCCGCTAAGTTGCTGCTGCACATTTAAAGAAGATGTCATTAAGAATAATTTTAATTATGATGAATATGGTCGGTGATCAATTTTGAAGTTTCACATGATACAGTAATTGGTAAAGTTGTCGAGGTTCTGGAACAATCACAAAAGTGGCCCTCTTGTTCATTTCCCACATTTTATTTTGTTTCCATTGAGTTTTGGCCCATTTTATCAACTTTGTTGTCGTACATATCAACACGCCACATTCTAACCTTTCAAATATTTTCCTTTTACCATGCCTTAAAATTTGACCTATGCCAAAAGCAAAGTTATTATATCCTTGTTTTCACTTGATAAAAATGGGAAAAGTAAACCAATTATCCAAATTCTTTATCCTATAACAAAGCCAAAAAAGACTCTTTAAGTTTTCATGACGATATGTCCTAACCCTTTCAAATATTTAAGGATAAGTTAAAGGTGATACCAACTTGCCTTTTTTGTTCCATGCCAAAAGAAAAAATATGTTATATTACCATGATCTTTTCCCATTATATACCTTATCCCACATGGAGGTTTTATATAAGAGTAGTGTAAAGAATTTGAACGAGCTGACAAGCAAGAGGATAAACTTTGTTTCAAATAGCAAGAGATGATAACTCATATTTCCCTTGCGGTTAAGGACTTAAAGAATTCCAGGTGTTGAATATTGTTTTGCACAAAATACTTGGCTCTTCCAGAATTCAGTCCAAGTACCTGGAAAGAAACAAACTAACTTTTGAGCAACAAGTTCTTGGCTCTCCAGTTTGAGAAACATTATGGCTCTTTTGAACTAACTTTTAACTAGAATCAATATCAATGATGGAGGCTACAAGTTATTGAAATCACTGTGAACAATCCACTTTCTTCGAAAGATAGGATTCTTGGAGCTCCAATTTGTCAAAAAGAGGCATACAATGCATTTCAAGGGAGCCCTCTTGTGCTTTAGTGTGTCCTAGCAGTCAGGCTTATGGAATTTTTCTGTCTAGGGTCTTGGGCCAACATTGCAATTTATTCATTATTTGATACTTTGTGTATGTTTTGAAACCTATGAAATGATGTCGTGAAGAAAGAGTCCTAAGGGTTGTTATCTTTCAGGAGAGCATGTGTTTTATGATGTCAGTGACTAGATTCCAGTAGAATTCCATTCTGAATTGGTAGTCTTTCCAAGCGCGTTCTTCGGGAATCCAAAGATATTTTTAAAGGTTGGAAGTCAAATCTCAACAAATAAGCAATATATTGGTTATTGCATTCAATCAGGGTCAATTTATGTATATAACATGCAAATAAATAAATAATGTCTTCCTCAAGGCCATGAATAGAGAGTATTGATATGGAATTTTGTGGCGATCGAGTTGGCCTTTTAATAAGTGCAAGTTATGATGGCTATTTCTTCATTTGGAGCAAGTGTATGTGTTGGCAAAGGAAATTCAAAGTTGTGTAAAGGTTCTAGATCGCACCTTTAAGGTCATTAACAACCATCCAATGACATGATTCACAACTGGCGTTATGGCACTTCTGGTTCAGAACGAGTTTCAAAAGGCATACAAAAAGGGAATTCCAAAGACAAAGTACTGGGAACTAGATCAACTTCCTATTATAGCTTCTTGCATTTACAGAAGGATTTATAAAGTGATATTGAAGGAGGAAACATGAGTGTCCATACAATTCATTTGGTTGGAAGTCCACTTTCTGACCCATATGTCACATTTTCAATTGGTATGAATGGCTTAGTTATTCCTCTCCATGGTTTAGACAAACATGAAGTTTTACATTGGATTAAATCTGATGTTTTGGAAGTTGGCACAGACGTAACCACTGATCAATTTAAGGAAAATGCATGGAGTTGGAGCTTCTAGTTTAGCATTGAAAAATAGAAATGGCCCAAGTCTTAAATTCTATTATACATTCAGATGTAATCAGTGATACTGTGATATCTGAATCAAACACATGTTGTCCCTCTGGAAGCACAATTGACAGTGACACAATGATTCAATGTGATGAAACGAAATGTGGAGTTTCGCAACATGTAATATTTGTGATTGTTCCGGAAAATCCCATTGAAAGTGTTCAACCAGAGATCTCCCTTCAATTTTACTGTGATATATGTCACATCAATCATGGGGATCCATTCTTCGTAATTTTAACACATCATTTAATCCCAACAATGTTGATCACTACAACCATGAATGTAGACGGAAAAAAAATTTCACAAACTGTGGAGAAAACATTTTAATTAAGGAGGAACATACAACTTCCCTCCTTTATCACAAACCAGTGCATGCATATTTCCAGGTGTATTTAAATGGGAGCCATGGATTATACATCCAAGTAGACCTTACATAAATCGAATTGTATGGTTGTCTCTTTACCTGAAGTTGTTTATTGTTTATCGAAGCACTTAGTATTTGGATTCGAATTTTGTGTTTCTTCCTTCCATTATTCTACTCTATGGAGAGAATTATTGGCATATTAATAATGGGAAATGTGGTTGAGAATGATTAAGTGCAATCATGATGTAGAAGTCTTAAGATATCGTGGCAAACTAATCTCCTTTCTGGATTGCTGATATTTTAATCTAATAACTCATTTTTATTAGATCTTATCAAATATGTATCAAAATAAAATCCACAGCCTCTAGAGAACCATGGAAACAATATACAGGTAGATCGGGAGCAATTTCTCACTAGGAAGAAATCAAAAGTTAAAAAAAAAAAAAAGTAAAATTATAAGGAAAAGGAATTCACACTTGGACTGTAGAGTAGAGGAAATTTGGCTTGGAGTTCAATGCACATTCTTGTCTAGGGCTTTAAGATTAGGGAAATATTCTCTTCTCCTCCTGCCTAGCCCCGTGGGAGGTTGAAAATGTTGGTGTTGGGGACTCTCTAGTCCCTCGACGTCAACACATACGAAATTTATTTTCATCACATAGCCATTCGACATATGATGAGCATACGACATTTATGTTCATCACATTTTTTACTTAAATGACCTGTCATTGCAATGTGATGAACATAAACCTCTCGTCCAATATCCCCGTCATCGTCAATATGTGACAAATAATATATTGTCGTTGCAATGTGATGAAAATAGCCTCCTCATTGCAATGTGATGAAAATATCCTATCATCATATTGTGATGCAAATATCTTGTCGTCGCAATCTGATGAATTATCCCCTCCCTTTCAATGTCATGAAAATAACCATATTTTCACAATATGAAGAACATAGCCTCGTCATCAAAATGCCATCAACATAGCTTCGCTATCGCAATGTTATGCGAATATCATGTCATCATAATGTGACAAACACTTCCAAATTTCACTATCTGAACGTCATTCGTAGTCTTGGTCAACTATGGTCATGGCCAACCATGGTCACCTATGGATAACAACTCTCAAACATGGTTAAACATTTTCAACCATGGTCAACCACAGTCAACCATGGTCATGGTCAACCATAGTGAAGGTCATCCATAGTGAACGTCAACCATAGTGAAGGTCTACAGAAGTTAACCATGGTGAAGGTCTATGGAAGTTAACCATGGTCATGGTCAACCATAATTAACCATGTCAACCATAGTGAATCTTTCCTTCCCAAATTCAACAAATTTCTACCAAAGTTAACCATGATCATGGCCAACCATAGTCAAGCATGGTCATTGTAAATTAATGTATTATTTTCATCACATATCCATTCAACATATGATGAACATACACCATTTATGTTCATCACATTTCCACTTTTTACTTAAATGATTTGTCATTGCAATATGATGAACATAAACCCCCTGTCCCAATATTTGTGTCGTCGTCAATATGTGACAAACAATATACTATCGTCGCAATGTGATGAACATATCCCCGTCATTGCAATGTGATGAAAATATCTTTTCATCATATTGTGATACAAATATCTTGTTGTCGCAATCTGAAAAAATTAGTCCCTCCATTGCAATGTCACGAAAATAACGATATTGTCACGATATGATGAACATAGCCTCGTCATCACAATGTCATCAACATAGCTTCATTGTCACAATGTTATGCAAATATCATGTCGTCATAATGTGACAAACACTTCCAAATTTCACTATCTGAATGTCATCTGTAGTCTTGGTCAACTATGGTCATGGCCATCCATGGTCGTCTATGGACAACAACTGTCAAACATGGTTAACCATTGTCAACCACAATCAACCATGGTCATGGTCAACCAAGGTCAACCATAGTGAAGGTCATCCATAGTGAACATGAACCATAGTGAAGGTCTATGGAAGTTAACCATGGTCATGGTCAACCATAATTAACCATGTCAACCATAGTGAACCTTTCCTTCCCAAGATCAACAAAGTTCTACCAAAGTTAACCATGATCATGGCCAACCATAGTTAAGCATGGTCATGGTAAATTATTGTATTAACGTATTAATACTTTACTATTGTATTACTAATATAGTAATGTATTATTACTTTAATAATGTATTATTACTTTAATAATGTATTTATTAAGGTATTAATACTTTAATAATATATTACTAAATGTTTGATACTTTTTAATGTATCAATTCTTTAAAATTAATGTTTTAATATCAATATTTATGTTTTAATATAAATATAAATATAAATATTTTAGTGTATCAGTAATATTAATAAATACATTATTAATAAAGTATTTAATGTATAAAATAATTAATGTATAAATTAATTAATATGCTACATTAAGTTACATTATTAATAATAATAAATACATTATTAATAATGCATTTAATGTATTTAAGGTTCTAGATCGCACCTTTAAGGTCATTGACAACCATCCAATGACATGATTCACAACTGGCGTTATGGCACTTCTGGTTCAGAACGAGTTTCAAAAGGCATACAAAAAGGGAATTCCAAAGACAAAGTACTGGGAACTAGCTCAACTTCCTATTATAGCTTCTTGCATTTACAGAAGGATTTATAAAGTGATCTTGAAGGAGGAAACATGAGTGTCCATACAATTAGTTTAGTTGGAAGTCCACTTTCTGACCCATATCTCACATTTTCAGCTGGTATGAATGGCTTAGCTGGTCCTCTCCATGGTTTAGAAAAACATGAAGTTTTACATTGGATTAAATCTGATGTTTTGGAAGTTGGCACAGACGTAACCATTGATCAATTTAAGGAAAATGCATGGAGTTGGAGCTTCTAGCTTAGCATTGAAAAATAGAAATGGCCCAAGTCTTAAATGCTATTATACATTCAGATGTAATCAGTGATACTGTGATATCTGAATCAAACACATGTTGTCCCTATGGAAGCACAATTGATAGTGACACAAAGATTCAATGTGATGAAACAAAATGTGGAGTTTCGCAACATGTAATATTTGTGATTGTTCCGGAAAATATCATTGAAAGTGTTCAACCAGAGATCTCCCTTCAATTTTACTGTGATATATGTCACATCAATCATGGGGATCCATTCTTCGTAATTTTAGCACATCATTTACTCCCAACAAAGTTGATCACTACAACCATGAATGTAGATGGAGAAAAAATTTCACAGACTGTGGAGAAAACATTTTAATTAAGGAGGAACATACGACTTCCCTCCTTTATCACAAACCAATGCATGCATATTTCTAGGTGTATTTAAATGGGAGCCATGTATTATACATCCAAGTAGAACTTACATAAATCCAATTGTATGGTTGTCTCTTTACCCGAAGTTGTTTATTGTTTATCGAAGCACTTAGTATTTGGATTTGAATTTTGTGTTTCTTCCTTCCATTATGCTACTCTATGGAGAGAATTATTGGCATATTAATAATGGTAAATGTGGTTGAGAATGATTAAGTGCAATCATGACGTAGAAGTCTTAAGATATCGTGGCAAACCAATCTCCTTTCTGGATTGCTGATATTTTAATCTAATAACTCAGTTTTATTAGATCTTATCAAATATGTATCAAAATCAAATTTGCAGCCTCTAGAGAACCATGGAAAAAATATACAGGTAGACTGGGATCAATTTCTCGCTAGGAAGAAATCAAAAGTCCAAAAAAAAAATAAGTAAAATTATAAGGGAAAGGAATTCACGCTTGGACTGTAGATTAGAGGAAATTTGGCCTAGAGATCAATGCACATTCTTGTCCAGGGCTTTAAGCTTAGGGTAATATTCTCTTCTCCTCCTGCCTAGCCCCACGGGGGGTTGAAAATGTTGGTGTTGAGGACTCTCTAGTCCCTTGACGTCAACCCATACGACATTTATTTTCATCACATAGCCATTCGACATATGATGAACATACGACATTTATGTTCATCACATTTTTTACTTAAATGAACTGTCATTGCAATGTGATGAACATAAACCTCTCGTCCCAATATCCCCGTCATCGTCAATATGTGACAAACAATATATTGTCGTCGCAATGTGATGAAAATAGCCCCCTCATTGCAATGTGTTGAAAATATCCTATCATCATATTGTGATGCAAATATCTTGTCGTCGCAATTCGATGAACTTATCCCCTCCCTTTCAATGTCACAAAAATAACCATATTTTCACAATATGACGAACATAGCCTCGAAATCAAAATGCCATCAACATAGCTTCACTATCACAATGTTACGCGAATATCATGTCATCATAATGTGACAAACACTTCCAAATTTCACTATCTGAACGTCATCCTTAGTCTTGGTCAACTATGGTCATGGCCAACCATGGTCGCATATGGATAACAACTCTCAAACATGGTTAAACATTTTCAACCATGGTCAACCACAGTCAACCATGGTCATGGTCAACCATAGTGAAGGTCATCCATAGTGAACGTCAACCACGGTGAAGGTCTACAGAAGTTAACCACGGTGAAGGTCTATGGAAGTTAACCATGGGTCATGGTCAACCATAATTAACCATGTCAACCATACTGAATCTTTCCTTCCCAAATTCAACAAATTTCTATCAAAGTTAACCATGATCATGGCCAACCATAGTCAAGCATGGTCATTATAAATTAATGTATTATTTTCATCACATATCCATTCAACATATGATGAACATACACCATTTATTTTCATCACATTTCCACTTTTTACTTAAATGATTTGTCATTGCAATGTGATGAACATAAACCCCCTGTCCCAATATCTGTGTCATCGTCAATATGTGACAAACAATATAATATCGTCGCAATGTGATGAACATATCCCCGTCATTGCAATGTGATGAACATATCCCCGTCATTGCAATGTGATGCAAATATCTTGTCGTCGCAATCTGACAAAATTAGTCCCTCCATTGCAATGTTACGAAAATAACCATATTGTCACGATATGATGAACATAGCCTCGTCATTACAATGTCATCAACATAGCTTCATTTTCACAATGTTACGCGAATATCATGTCGTCATAATGTGACAAACACTTCCAAATTTCACTATCTGAATGTCATCCATAGTCTTGGTCAACTATGGTCATGGCCATCCATGGTCGTCTATTGACAACAACTGTCAAACATGGTTAACCATTGTCAACCACAGTCAACCATGGTCATGGTCAACCAAGGTCAACCATAGTGAAGGTCATCCATAGTGAACATGAACCATAGTGAAGGTCTATGGAAGTTAACCATGGTCATGGTCAACCATAATTAACCATGTCAACCATAGTGAACCTTTCCTTCCCAAGATCAACAAAGTTCTACCAAAGTTAACCATGATCATGGCCAACCATAGTCAAGCATGGTCATTGTAAATTATTGTATTAACATATTAATACTTTACTATTGTATTACCAATATATTAATGTATTATTACTTTAATAATGTATTATTAATGTATTAATGTATAAATTAATTAATATGCTACATTAAGTTACATTATTAATAATGTATTTAATGTATAAATTAATTAATATTTTACATTACTTTAATAATGCATTACTAATGAATTCCTTACTGGAAACACTCTAGGGTTTGGGCTCCTTGGCTCCCTGCTACTCCCTTCCACCGACCCCAAAGGGGCAAAACATGATCCCAAACGGAGAGGGGTCGTGAGGCACTTCCTACCGCAAGGTCGTGGCGCAAGAACCTTATGGTGGGGGTTTCCTTCGGATTTCCTTCAAGCCAACACTAGACCAAACTTCGCAAATCTTCTTCGAAGGTGCTTCTAAAGGAAAAGAAATGGAGATTGACACTGGACCAGTTCCAACAAAAACAACATGTCCTTGGGAACTTGGGAAATGCATACCTCGGGCACCACTAGCACCAAAATATGTGATCAACACACCCCGCATCGAAGAACAAAAACAATACATGAGGGACTACGTGTTGGTGGGAAAATTCCTAGGTTTATGGCCCTCTGAAAACTAGCTCGTCAAATGGATACACCAATGGTGGAAACCTAAAGGACATTATGACCTACAACTAGGCTCCAAGGGATTCTTTACCATCATTTTTCACAACCTAGAAGATCGAAATCACATATTTGACGAGGGACCTTATTTCTTCAATTCAACCGGCCTCTTCCTGCGCTTTTGGACGGAGAGGTTTAGCCCAGAAAAATAAGACTTTGCACACACCTCGGTTTGGATATGTCTATACTCCCTACCACAGGAGTTCTGACTAGAAGAGATATTTGCAGGCATAGGAAATACCATTAGGGCCTACGTCAAATCCTCAGAGACAATTAAGCAGAGAAGGTATACCTCTTACTCTTGCATTTGTGTCTATCTCAACATCTCGAAGCCCCTCCCAGGCTCTATAGCCCTCATATTATGGAATATATATGAGCATCGTTCTTGATTTTGACAATATTTATTTTGTTTATTATCTCCTTTCATGTCTCATTAGTTACGCCAAGCCTCTAAATTTCTAACACACAACTTCTTTTGTATTTGTAGTGACTAATATTCATATTAAAAGAAACAAAATAAAGCCTATCATTACCTAACTTTAACAATTTATGTTTATATTCAAAATATCTAATCATGACTTTAAATTACAAAAAAATATATCTAATTTCAATGAAGAAGATGATATAAAAATACTTATACTTAATTGAAAGATATGAAATTAAAAAAATAAAATAAAAAATTATTTCAAGTTTTATTAGAAATAGTGCAAGCCTAAATTAAAATAAATAAATTGTTTAAAATGATTTTTTTCTTATTTCAGATTAAATTCCCAAGATAAATTGTTTAAAATGATTTTTTTCTTATTTCAGATTAAATTCCCTTGGGGATTAATACTTACATAGCAGATTTTCCCTTGTTGATCATTTTCCTTTCATTATTGGGTAGACTTTTGTTTTCTAAATTGTGAATGGGCGAAGTTATAGCTGGTTGGTTGGCATAATTTACCTTCAACAAATATAAAAGATAATTAGTAAACAAAGAAGTTACAAAATCTATTGAAAAGGCTATGAATTCAAATTATACAAACAAACATTAATTGAAGAAACAAACGTTGATGCCATGGATAAACTATAAACCTATCATTTATATATCCAAATCTTATCTAATAACTTCTCTAATGTCAAATAAAAATTTGAATTAAATTAATAATTAAATTTACCTTCAACAAATATAAAAGATAATTAGTAAACAAAGAAGTTACAAAATCTATTGAAAAGGCTATGAATTCAAATTATACAAACAAACATTAATTGAAAAAACAAACGTTGATGCCATGGATAAACTATAAACCTATCATTTATATATCCAAATCTTATCTAATAACTTCTCTAATGTCAAATAAAAATTTGAATTAAATTAATAATTAAAAATATGATAGAATTGAAACTCGTATAACAAAACAAAAAATATTAGTAAAAAAGAGAGATTAAAACAAATACAGAGATCCAATAGATAGAATAATCAATTAATTGACTGTATGAATATATATAATAGAATAATGAATCGAATCTATGAATATATAGAGGAAAGCTTCTCCACAATATATTCAACAATGTAATATGATTTTATTCATTAATAAATATGAATTATTTGAACTGAGAGCTAATAACTCTATTTCAAAAAAGATGTATTAAAGTCCTTACTTGTATTCACGTTATTTTTATTGAGAAATTAGGTCCGTATTTACTTAATCAACTTTAACTATATTAATTACATATTTAAAAATTTACTTAATAAAAATGATCTTGTATTAATATTAATGAATTAAAAATTAAAATGATGATGATAATGATTATTAATGTCCACTAAGACTAAATTGGTCTATCGGACCTTAAGAGGGTAAGTGATTACTTGTGATTCTTTAGAATTTTGTTTCTGTGCTCGAAAAACATTAAGAGAAGCTTTCCAAGATCACCATACTTTTGTTGAGTTAAGATTTTAGGAAGGTTGGTAGTGTGATAAATATTTTGAAAATGAAATCTAATATGTGTATAGGCTGGACAATCTAAGATAAAGTGTTTTTTATCTTCAACCTTCTTAGTGTCACAAAGGTGACACACTCTTTCATCCCATGGCGTTTTAGGAATTGACCAATGCTCAGTTTCACTATGGAGCTCGTGAGAATTTGTTCTTATCTTAACCATGCTTATTTTTTTCTTTACACTTGGAAAAATAGATAGATAATTTTGATCTTCTAGATTAGGGTTGATTACATCTTTATAATACCTTAATTTTCTTTTTTCCTCTAACTCTTTATCACACCACATTTTCTCTTTAAATTTTGATTTGACGTTTTTTTTAATAGTATCTTTTTTCTGCAAAATGGTTTCTTCCATGATTCCCCAATAGTTTAGCCAAGACCGGGTGTCTTTATGCCATCCTCGCTTGAGTCAATGGTGGTTATGACTTGATTTTGAAGCAATTTTAGGTAGCCTCTTGTCTTCCATGTTGTTTAACTTGTTCTTATACATTAGGTATCTATTCATAGCCATGCTCTCAATGGGGGAGAGGCTTGTTTCTAAGAGGAGGATTGGATAGGGCGTATTTCCTTTAATTTTGAGATTATAGGTTATAAAATTATTTTGTATTTGCTCTATCTTTCTCCATGATTCACGAAAGATACTACAACCCCAGACTTCACATCCATAAAGAATAACATGTGTAACAAGAGTCTCAAAGAGGACTTTCTTCTTATCCCAACTCCAAAGATCAACTGATTTACAATTGTTTTCAAGCTCATAATAAGCTTTCCATCCCCCAATAATCATTTTCTCAATGCTATAATTCCAATTGAGCTAGTGGTGAATATCAATGCCAAGTTATTTTTATGAAGTCACTTCCTCCAAGTTGTTGTTGTCATATACAAAGGTATCATAAGAGATCTTATTGGATTTAATAATCATGACCTTAGTCTTATCAGTATTAACAGTCAAGCCCATATTGGAGCAAAAATCCTTGAGGATTCCGTTAAACCCTAATATTGGTTCATTACCCCTTAATTGGGGCATATTAGATTAATAATGTTATTTTATTTATGTTGGCTTTAGGCCATTAGTTGTAATTATACCTCCTAGTCTCCTATATATACCAAGGAGACATTTTCATTTTGAATCATCTTGTACTTGAACATTTAAGTGGGGTAAAAGGAGTTTTCCCCCTCG
>ML776772.1:2709753-2746985 GCA_009831015.1 Picea engelmannii
TTTGGAGTTGGGATAAGAAGAAACTCCTCTTTGAGACTCTTGTTACACCTGTTATTCTTTATGGATGTGAAGTCTGGGGCTGTAGTATTTCTCGTGAATCCTAGAGAAAGATAGAGAAAACACAAAAGAATTTTATAACCTATAATCTCAAAATTAAAGGAAATACGCCCTATCCCATCCTCCTCGTAGAAACAAGCATCTCCCCCATTGAGAGCATGGCTATGAATAGATACCTAATGTATAAGAACAAGTTAAACAACATGGAAGACAAGAGGCTACCTAAAATTGCTTCCAAATCAATTCATAACCACCATCGACTCAAGCGAGGATGGCATAAAAAGTCCCGGTCTTGGCTAAACTATTGGGGAATCATGGAAGAAACCATTTTGCAGAATAAAGATACTATTAAAAAAAACGTCAAATCAAAATTTAAGGAAAAAATGTGGTGTGATAAAGAGTTAGACGGAAAAAGAAAATTAAGGTATTATAAAGACGTAATCAACCCTAATCTAGAAGATCAAAATTATCTGTTTGTTTTGCCAAGTGTAAAGAAAAAAATAAGCATTGCTAAGATAAGAACAAATTCTCACGAGATCCATAGTGAAATTGTGCATTGGTCAATTCCTAAAACGCCATGGGATGAAAGAGTGTGCCACCTTTGTGACACTAAGAAGGTTGAAGATGAAAAGCATTTTCTCTTAGATTTTCCAGCCTATACCCATATTAGATCTCATTTTCAAAATATTGATCACACTACCAACCTTCCTAAGCTCTTAACTCAACAAAAGTATGGTGATATTGGAAAGCTTCTCTTAATGTTTTTTTAGCACAAAAACAAAATTCTAAAGAATCACAAGTAATCACTTACCCTCTTAAGGTCCGATAGACCAATTAGGTCTTAGTGGACATTAATCATCATCATCATCATATAATTATTGTTCAAAACCGCAAAGAAATAGTATTGCCATTCAAAATATATATACAAAATAAAACATAAACATAGTATTTTATTTTATACATAAATTATAGATAAAGACAAAGATTTGAAAAACCAATTTTAAAAATGTTATTTTCTTATCTATTCAGTTATATAATTAATGTATATATTTTCTCTTTAATTTTGAACAATTTCTTCATTGTTTGGGAAGTTATATAATTAATGTATATATTACTTTTTAATTTGAACAATTTTTCCATCTAATTTTGATAGAGTAGTAAATAAAATATATTTATTTTATTTTATTTATTATTATTATTATGATTGTTTAATTGATAATAATGATGATATTTATTAGACTAATAAAGAGAATAAATGGATTGAGATTAAATATTTTTTTAAATGTAGTTTCCATATATTTGAATATGGTGGAAATTAAAATGCAAAGTCCTTATCGTTTTCATAAGTTATTAAGTCAAAAAGTTATTACGTTATGTAATATCTTATCATAAATAGATAGATTTTAGGAAATATTTTTAAAATTGTTATTGTTTTTCCTATTCCATATATAGGATAGTGAAATTTTATTATTAGTATTATAGTGGTTATATGTTGTGTACTTAATTTTGGTTAATTGGTAAATGATATATAGGATAGTGAAATTTTATTATTAGTATTATAGTGGTTATATGTTGTGTACTTAATTTTGGTTAATTGGTAAATGATATATATTTATTTTATTTCTTTTTATTATTGTTAGTGTGGTTGTTTAATTTATAATGATGGTGATGTATATTTAACCAATAAAGAAAATAAGATTAAATATTTTTTAGAATGTTATTTTTATATGTAAATATGATTTTAATAAAAATATTAAGATTATTAGGAGGTTTCTAAAAGTAATTAAAGTATAAATTTAGATATAACTATGACTTATATTATTAAAATAAGATTAAATATTTTTTTAAATGTATTTTTTATATGTAAATATAATTTTAATGAAAGTATTAAGGTTGTTATGAGGTCTCTAAGAGTAATTAAGTTACAAATTTAGGTATACCTATGGCTTATATTATTAAAGATAAACTAGTCATTTATATGATTTTGACAATATTCATTTTATTATTTAAAATTATAATGTTAAAAAAATTATTTTGATTAATTAAAATAGAATTTATAATTTTTTTATAATAATTCAATATTATTAATTTTTAGTACGTTTAAATACAATTTTTTTAAATTTATTTTATTTTTTATTAAATATTTTTTTTCTAATAATTAAGATATTTGCAATATTGAAAATGGGGTTTTTTAAATTAAGTTCACCTTGTTTATATTCATTTATTAAAATACAACAAAAATTCTTAAATTCCAATATCTTAATAAGTGCAGCCGATAATAATGGAGTGGGCTATCTTGGGAGCAATCTTCCCTCCCGGGTTATTTTTTTGGTAGGCTCTCCAACTTCTGCTTTTAAATTTCCGACCAATTCAGAACTCTGGTTGATTTTCTGAGCATTTGGGTTGGTTTAAAATGGGGAAAAACCCCTGGAAACTTTGATCCATGCGAAACTCAAACTACCCCTGAAAATATGGTCGGATTCAGGCCCATTTTTTTTTTGCCTAAAAGCTGGTCTGTTTGCTCCCAAGTTAACCTACTCTAATAATAATCGGTCTGTTTATGAAGATCATGAAAACATTGATAATAATGATGTTGCATCGTGCTCAAATGTTAGTGTAATATCATTTAATAACTTCTCCTTTATATGATGTAGATAGAGTAACGGTTGCAATAAATACATCTTTTGTCATGAGTTTATATAATAATAACTACTTTGGATGTTTGGAGAAGTTATTTTTGGTTAATAAGGGTGATCACCGAAAAATATATTGACAAAATAAGAACAAATTTTTAAGAGTTTTATAGTGAAACCTAAAATATCGTGGGATGAAAGAGTCTTTGACCTTTGTAACATAAGAGAGTTGAAAATAAAAAACACTTTCTCTTAGATTCTTAGAATGTTCAACATATAGGTTAGATCTCAATTTCAAAATATTTGTCACACTACCAACCTTCCTAACTTCTTAACTTAGCAAAACTAGGGTGATCTGGGAATGCTTCTCTTAATGCTTTTGGAAAATTCTCAAATCCCTTACTTTCTTAAGGTCACATAGACTAATTGGATCTCAGTGAAGATTAATGATCATCATCATCAACAACAAAGATTTAAAATAGTGAAGTAAATTAAAACTTCATAAACATTTATACAAATATTTTTAAAATAACATTTTATTTATTATAAAAATATTTTTATTTTTATTTTTTATATTTATTTAAAATAGATATAAAATAATTGTAACAAATATTTAAACTAATTACAATGAATAGTATAAAAAATCAAAAACTTTTAATTTATGATGGTGGTGGTGGTTAATATCCACTTAAACCAAAATTGGTTTATGGGATCTTAGGAAAGGTAAGAGATTACTTATATTTCTTTATAATGTTATTTGGATGCTAAAAAAACATTAAGAGAAGTGTTCCAAGATCACTATAGTTTTGATGACTTAGAACGTTAGGAAGGTCGGTATTAATCCACATATTTTGAAAATGAGATCTAATTTGGGTATACACTGGGCACTCGAGGAACACATGCTTTTCATCTTCAACCTTCTTGGTATCACAAAGGTGACATATTCTTTCATGCCATAGTGTTTTGGAGATTTTCGAACACCACTCTCACTATGCAACTCATGAGAATTAGTGCTAATTTCAACAATATTGATTCTCTTTTTAACACTAGTCAAAATAGAGAGATACTTTTGAACTTCAAGATTAGGGTTAACCACCTACTTATAATATCTTAATTTTCTTTTATCCTCTAATTATTTATATTCTCCTTAAATTTAACTTGAAAAATATTTTTAATATCAATGATATTATACATAATAACTTTTTCTTTTATTCCTCAATGATTTAAACAAGACTTCGCATCATTATTCCATGCTAGCTTGAGTCCTTGGTGATTTTGGCTAGAGTTTGAAGCAATTTTGGGGAGCCTCTTGTTATCCATGTTGTTTATCTTGTTCTTGTACATTAAGCACCTAACCATAGTTGTGCTCTCAATGGGAGAAAGGCTTGCTTCTATGAGGAGAATAGGATAGGGTGTATTACCTTTAATTTTGATATTATAAGTTATACAATTCTTTTGGATCTGTTCTATCTTTCTCCAATATTCTAAAGAGATATTGCATCCCCAAAATTCACATCCATATAAGATAACAAGAGTGAGTCTCAAAGAGGATTTTTTTTTATCCAATAGCCAAAGGTCTACCAATTTACAATTATTTTCAAGCCCATAATAATATTTCTACCCTCCATTTATCTTTTTCTCAATGTTGTAGTTCCAATTGAGCTTGTTATGAATATCAATTCAAAGATATTTGTACGAAGACACTTCCTCCAAGGTATTTTTTTCATATACAAAAGTATCATAGGTGATGTTATTGGATTTAATTATCATAACCTTTGTTTTTTCAATGTTCACAGTCATTGTTGTACTAGAGAAAAAGTCCTTGAGGATGCTAAGATGCTTACTGAGGTCATAGGGATTCCTTGCCATAAGACCAATGTCATCAGAATAGAGAATAAGGATGATGAATATACTAGTAAGAGTTGGTCCAACACAACCTGCATCTTCTAAACAAACTTCCAACTTGTCAATCTAAATGTCAAAAAAGGTAGGGGATATGGGAAAACCTTGCTTGACTCCTATATTGAAATTGATTTATTCTTTCCTATTAGCGCCAATTCTTACAAGGGGGTGTTTCTCTCTGATTTCGTCCCTTGGTGAAAATGCGTAGAAATGGGGTTTAAAACCCATCAAATGCATTTTATTCAAAGGCCGCAGTCATGAGAGTCGAGCACAGTACACAAAAGAAGTCCATTTTGGGCTTAAAATCAAGCGAGTGGGCATTTTTTTTTCAACGGTGAGGATCCACAGATGGAGTAGATCGACAGTCATCGGGTAAGCTTGAGTCGCAGAGCTGCACAAGGTCTAGCGTATGAGCTCATCTCTTATGGAAAAAATCACAAAATGATGAGCCATTTCGGCATTTTGGCTACCAGGACTTCAAAGGACATGGGGTCTCTCTCTTCCACTGCATTTCGAAACCTCGAAACACGA
Source organism: Picea engelmannii (assembly GCA_009831015.1). Classification (NCBI taxonomy): domain Eukaryota; kingdom Viridiplantae; phylum Streptophyta; class Pinopsida; order Pinales; family Pinaceae; genus Picea; species Picea engelmannii. The sequence goes on from ML776772.1 coordinate 2,714,877, forward strand.
AATGTGAAAAGCGCCTAGGAGCCATTTCGACATTTCGGCTACCGGGACTTCAAAGGAAACGAGGTCTCTCTCTTCCACTGCATCGGGAAACCCCGAAATGTGAAATGCGAAAAGAGCCCAAGAGCCATTTTGGCATTTCAGCTACCGGGACTTCAAAGGACAAAGGGTTTCTCTTTCACTGCATTTCGAAACCCCGAAATGCAAAATGCGAAAAGAGCCCAGGAGCCATTTCGGCTACTGGGACTTCAAAGGACACGGGGTCTCTCTCTTCCACTGCATCAGGAAACCCTGAAATGCGAAATGTGAAAAGCCGTTTCGGAATTCCGGCTATCGGGACTTCAAAATACAAGGGGTCGCTCCTCCACTGCATCAGGAATCGCCAAAACCCAAAACGTGAAACGTAAAAGCCCCCTAGCAGTCATTTCGACATTCCGGCTACCGGGAATTCAAAAGACATGAGGTCTCTCTTTATGTATTCATTCTTGGCCACCCTCCATGGAAGAGGCAGTTAATGAATATTGAGTAGGTGGTTGAGACCTCAACTCAAGCCATGAATGTAAGGCATGGAGGTTCTGACTGGCAGTCTAGCCAAGATCATCCTGTGTGTAGGTCTTCTTAAAAGAGCCACGCCGATCTAATGTCCTTGAATGATCAGAAGAGCCTGTGCATGCTAAGCTATACTTTAATGTCTCAGGTACCCTCCTACGGCCAAGGGGGCTAATTGCTCTGAGTATATATACTCAGTTTTTGTATTTTTGTAAGGATGGATGGTAGAGCAGAGCTCCCGATTGTAATGTTTTAATGAAGCACTGGTTTTCCTGGCTATGTATCTGTATATGAAATTTCTTTGTTTAATGTAAGGAAACTCTCTTTTTCATCTTGTTTCGATCTCAAACTGAAAGGGTTCATGATTGAATGATTCACATGAATCATCGTGAATGTGTTATGATAAAGGATTTATTATAGCTCTGTTACGTTCTTTTAGTGTTTCTTCTACTGGTTGTTGGAAGCTCGATGCCCACAACAACCCTTCACATTTCCTCATAGAAGTCTTCCTCCTACTCACCCTTATTACAACTTACTGCCTGAAATTGAACCAATACCTCATCTACTTACGCATGCCTGGCCTAGTTTATGAGTTAGAACGATATTGTTCTGAGTTTACTTCCATTCATCACCCTTTATCAGCAAATAGTGACATAAACTGATGGGCCTCATGCTTACTCCTATTGCAATCCAGGAGTGACTTCTAACGCCAACATTTCTGGTGCCGTTGCCGGGGATGAAGTATAAAATTTTCCCTGGGATGAAACGACATCGAGCCTCTGAGTCTGAAGGTGCATCAGGCATCAGAGCCCTATGAGATTGCTACTTTGCACCTGGGGACTCCATTGTGATGACTCCACTGTGGTGAACCTGTTGTCTTAATTGAGGTAGACACACGTGGTCCCATCCACAACTACCTCTAGCTATGACTGAAGCTGATCTGGAGGTGATTATCAGAAAAGGAAAGGCCTCTAAAGGAGAAACTTCCACCGTTGAACCAGGATCTCCTTTTGTAGAAACTCCATTTTCTTCTTCTCAGCTTCCTAGCAGACCTTTTTCTAAAGTTTCCCATTTCTTGAATTTCAGAAGTGTTCCCGCTGAGTTTTCCCCTCCTGGTCTGGGATTGGAGGGAGAAATCCTTGTCACTCCCCTCTCCCCTTCAGTTGTACCTTGGCGTAGACCCTGGACCACAAAATATTTCCCCACCCCTAGCTTTACCACCCCTCCTCTTATTACTGTTGCTGCTACTGCACAGAGAGAAGCATCTGCTGACTCAAGCCCCTTAGCCTTCTCCCTGAATCCTCCATTATTCTTCCTTCCACCTAGAATCTCATCTCCAGTATCCCCTGTTCGAGCTCCTTCTCCTCCGAGTTCTCCTCCACCTAATATCCCGATGGTAGGAGAAAATCCCCCCATGACCAGAATGGAGGCTATAATAGCTGCTAGGTATGCTCCCCTTTTATTACCTCAGCCTTTCAATGCCCTTCTAGTAGATGGCTACCTTAAGCAGTTGCCCAAGTTTACAGGCGAAGGGGACATAGATGTAGAAGAACACCTTGAAGCCTTTTACATTTTTACAGATGATCATGTTATCATGCATGAAGACGTATGGATGAGGATTCTCATCCATATCCTTGAAGGCAAGGCTAGAAAGTGGTTTAGGGCCCTGCCTCTTGGATCTGTCGATGGGATTGAGGCTTTGGATAATGCCTTTTTGAGACAGTGGGAAGACAAAAAATACTTCATGTATTACATGACAGAGTTTGGGTCTTTGAAGAGAAAGGAAGGAGAGTCTGTATCTAACTTCTCCAAGAGATTCAATAAAATGTACAATAAGATCCCCGCTGAAATAAAGCCCTCATAAGCCTCTACTAAGATCACTTATGCTATCACTTTTGATCCTGATTTTTGCCTTCTGTTGAGGGAAAGGAGAGCCACTACTCTGGCTCACATGCAGGATGCAGCCGTGGAAGTAGAATCTAACATATTGGTTGTTGACCGACTTAGGAATAAGGCTGACAGAGACATATCCAGGAATAGAACAGAAGCCTCCCCATCCAATTCCTCTCCCCTTCCCCTTCAGACTGACGAGGTAACTAAAGTGCTAAAATCACTTTTGGCTAGAATGGAAAGGTGGGAGTTAGAACGGAAGCCCATGTATAGAAATCCCCAAAATACTGATAACAAAGGATTCAGGAGGCCTAGCAACAATGTGCCATAGGCTTTGCCAAGGGAACAAAGGAGCAAAGACAGAGATGATCATAGGATTCAAACCCCTCTCCAAAATAACCTAGTTTCTCATGGGGAAGGAGAGGAGATAGATGAGCTCGACCCTGAAATTCATTGTATTGAAGAAACTTCCCCTTTTCCCCATTTGAATCAATCTGCATACCAACAATCCCTTATGAACATTCAAATCAGTGAGTTGAGTAAAGGGGAAAAGGCCAACAACACTCCTAACAGATACCATCTCAGGTCAAAGAAGAAAGAAGGGAATTTTGATAGCCATGATCAGCCTCTCATAGCAGAAATGCCTGTTAAGCCCGCAACAATCACTACTAAAGAAAAGAAAACTTAGAATACTTCGCCAAAAGCCAAAGAACTTGTCTCTGAGGTAAGGGAATCTCCTAAGCCTCTTTCCTCCTTTATTTTTGAGCACAAAATTCAAAAGATTAGAATTCCCGTACCCCTCTCAGAACTAGTTAAAAATGAAGATTTCAAAAGGCCCCTCTCCAAAATTCTACAATCTGAGTCCCCCCAGCCTTCTTCAGACTCAGTAAATATTCAATATGAAAAGCCAACAATCGTCCTAGGTACTATGGTAGAAGACATAGATGATTCATCCCCTCCCTTCTACACATCCATGAACATACATGATAAGGTTGCCTCATGGATTCAGGAGCTTCCCACAATCTTATGCCCAAAATAGTCATGGAAGAATTGGGAATGGAAGTGACAAAGGCTTATCATGATTTGTACTGTTTTGATTCAAGGAGGGTGCAATGCCTTGGATTCATCAAAGACTTGGTGGTCTCTTTATTTCAGCTGCCAATGAAGAGTGTGGTCATGGACATTGTAGTAGCTGACGTTCCCCCCAAGTTCGACATGTTGTTATCAAGATCTTGGATTAAAAAACTTGGAGGAACATTACAAATGGATCTCACATATGCCACCATTCCAGTCTTTGGAACGGAACACAGGAGGTTGTATAGAGAAGCTCAGCTGGCCTACATTGTTAGTGACGAAGCAGACCCCACCAATCATCCTATCTTTGCACTTGACACTGATTTTGGGTCTAGTTTATTCCAGCTCTCTAATACTCCTAAGGCCCAGTTTCAAATCAGAAAGCAACCCATATTTAATCATGAGATACCTCATCCAACCACCTTTGTTTGGAAGATGTTCTTTGACGGATATTCTTCTAGCGAAGGCGCTGGCACTGGAGTGGTTTTTGTGTCTCCTTGTCAGGAAACCATATCCCTGTCATACAAGCTAGAATTTGAAGCTACAAATAATGTGGCAGAATATGAAGCTCTTGTTATGGATTTAAGGGCTGCAAAAGAAATGGGAATTGAGGAGGCAACATTGTTCGGGGATGCTGAGTTGATAATCTAGCAAGTCAGAAATTCTTATCGGGCTAAGCATCCTCAGCTCAGGAGTTACAAAAATGAGGTGTGGGACTTGATTGATAATTTCTTCTCAGCTTTCAACATTTCTTTTATTCCAAGAGACGAAAATAATTTGGTCGATTCCTTAGCTATCTCAGCTAATCTGTTCAGGATCCCTCTGCCGCCTAAGATCAAATATGAGGTTGAGATAATATATAGGCCATTTGTTCTGGACAATATCAAGCATTGGAAGGTTTTCGAAAATAATCTTGAAATCAAAAAAAAACTTCAATCTGTCGATGAATTTTCTACATTTCACATTGATCAGGATCCCGATATCGAAAGTCACCCTCACCTTGAGGTATTTTTAAATAAATTTGTTAATCACCATATTATTCATTTTCCTAGCAATCACACTCCAAAGGGACTAGTCCCTTTAGAAAGACTATTCAATGGAAATGATGTGGCAGTAAAGGGTAGGGTTTCAAGTGGATTTGTTGATACAATGGAGTGAAATATCGACACACAGGAGGAGCCTAAGTTTGTCAAGTTGTCAAGCAGTTTGACCAAAGAACAGAGGGTTGAATATACCGAGTTATTAAAGGAATTTGTTGATGTGTTTGCATGGACCTATGAAGACCTCAAGACATATGACACATCTATCATTGAACACAAGATCCCACTGAAGGGAGAGGCTAGGCCATTTAGGCAGAAGCTAAGACAGATAAAGCCCACGTTGTCACTTGTCATGGAGAGAGAAGTGAAGAAGTTGTTAGATGCCCAAATCATTGACCCCATGAGATATTCTGAGTGAGTAGCCAATTTGGTCCCAGTGAGGAAGAAAAGTGGAGAAATCAGGCTCTGTGTTGATTTCATGAACCTAAACAGGAGCTCAAAGAATGACAACTATCCCTTGCCCAACATGGAACGCACATTGTAGAGGGTAACTGGTGCATCTAGGATATCCATGATTGATGGCTTTTCTGGCTATAATCAGATATCAGTCATGCCTGAGGATAGAGAAAAAAATAGCCTTCACCACTCCTTGGGGCACATTCATGTATGCCAAAATTCCTTTTGGATTAATGAATGCGGGAGCAACATTTCAGTGAGCCATGGACATAGCCTTCATCGAGGAGAAAGAACAATTTGTGGTGATCTATTTGGATGACATCACCATCTTCTCCAGGTCTGATATGGAGCATCTTTGTCACTTGAGGAAAGTTTTCTTGAAATGTCGGAGGTTTGGCCTTTCCTTAAATCCCAAGAAATCTTTGTTTTCTATGAAGGAGGGGAAGCTGGTAGGCCATATAGTATCAGCAGAGGGAGTGAGAATTGATCCCAGTAGGGTAGAGGTAATTCAAACCCTGTCACTTCCTAGGTCTAGAAAGGAAGTTCAAGATTTTTAAGGGAAGATTAACTTTCTGAGGAGGCTCGTCTCAAATTTTGTTGAGTTGGCGAAACACATCACAACCATGCTCAGAAAGGGAAATGAAGTAAAATGGGTTGTTGAACCCAGGGAATCTTTTTTCCAAATAAAAAGGGCATTGACTGAGTCACCTGTGCTTACCAATCCTAATTATTCCAAGGGTTTCCTAATTTTTTCTTTTTCTTCTTTTGATGCAATAACAACAGTCCTATTGCAGAAAAATCAAGAAGGGCGAGAGAAACCCATTTCCTTCTTCAGTAAGGCATTAAGAGATGCAAAAATCAGGTATGAGATCATGGAGAAGTAGTCCTATGCCTTGGTGAAATCTCTCAAAGATTTTAGAGTCTATGTCTTGCACTCAAGAGTGACTGCATATGTTCCTTCAACCTCTTTGAAAGACATCCTTATACAGCCTAACATAGATGGGAGAAGAGGTAAATGGATTGCCAAGATCCTTGATTTTGACCTGGAGATAAGGCCCACCAAGTTGGTTAAAGGGCATGGTTTAGCCAAGTTGCTGGTTGAATCCAATTGCAAGGCCTTGGGGGCTAGCTTCATCAACACTTTCTCAGGAAATCAGTAATCTAAGTCATCCAGCAAAAGCTCTCAGGGTGGCTTATCACTAGAAAAATGCACCTGGTACAGAGACATTTTGTACTTCCTTCAAGAGTTGAAGCCTCTTGATGGAATGGGAAAAAACAAGGCAAGAGATTTAAAGCTCAAAGTGGTCAAATATTGCCTTATTGACCAAGTCCTGTACTGGAGAGACCCTTTAGGGGTGTTTCTGAGGTGTATGAACCTACATGAAGCCCAAAAAGTTATGTTTGATTTCCATAGCGGCCTTTGTGGAGGGCATCATTTCTGGAAAACCACAGCTCACAAAATTCTCAGGGTTGGGTACTACTGGCCTAACTTATTCACTAATGTCTACAAAGAAGTCAGATCTTGCATCAAATGCCAAAGGTTCTCAGGAAAACGATAGATCAAATCTCTACCACTAAAGCATGTAATAGCTTTAGCACCCTTTCAGCAGTGGGGGTTGGACTTCATTGGAGAAATTCATCCTCCTTCAAGTGGCCAACACAGATGGATCCTGAGTACAACAGACTATTTCACCAAGTGGATAAAAGTTTCCCCCACTAGGAGTGCTTCACACAAGGTAATTATCAGCTTCCTAGAGGATATCATAGCCAGGTTTGGCTATCCCAGTAGGATTGTCACTGATAATGTTGCTTCTTTCAAGTCTAAGCCTCTAGTTAAGTTCTGTGAGTAGTTCGAGATTTCACTAATTCACTCTACTCCCTATTATCCTCAAGGAAATGGGATAGCAGAATCTTCTAATAAAAGTCTAATCAAACTCATTAAAAGATTATTGGAAGATAATAAGAGGGCATGGGATTCAAAGCTCAAATTCGCTCTATGGGTCGATCGAGTGACAACAAAGAAGTCCCTGGGAACCTCACCTTTTCAACTTGTTTATGGGACGGAGGTTGCGTTTCCCACTCATATCGCTTTACCTGTAGCGAAGTTCTTTCAAGATCATGAAGGAGAACCAGACCATATGGTTAGAAGAATTCATCAAGTGGTGGAACTGCAACAAATCAGGGAGCAGGTGTTGGACATAGCTCATAGTCATCAGCAAAAGATCAAGCAGGCCTTTGATAGGAAGGTCAAGAAGGAGGAATTTGAGCTGGGAGATTTGATTCTTAAGTGGGATGCACCCAGGAAGGATAGGGGCAAACACAACAAGTTTGATGCCCTCTGGATCGGGCCCTTCAAAATATCTGAAGTATTCTTAAATAACACATACAGGTTGCAGGATTTGGAGGGTGAAGAAGTTTTTAACGGCCCAGTAAATGGGCATTTCCTGAAGAAATGTTTTGTTTGAGTTGTAGACGGATCCTCTGTTTTTTGTAAATATTGTTTTTCTATTTATTTTCATCTTAATAAATGAATCCATAGCCCAATAGAAGGCAACTGGAATTGCAGAAGGAGTTCTTAGAGCAGCACAGGGATGACTCTATCCCCCTTGGAGCCTAATGTTAGTGCCAATTCTTGCAAGGGGGTGTTTCTCTCCAATTTCGTGCCCTTGGTGCAAATGCATAGAAATGGGGTTTAAAACCCATCAAATGCATTTTATTCAAAGGCTGCAGTCATGAGCACCGAGCACAACACACAGAAGAAGTCCATTTCAAGCTTAAAATCAAGTGAGCGGGCATTTTTCGGGCTTCAACGGCGACGATCCACAGATGGAGCAGATCGACAGTCATTGGGTAAGCTTGAGTCACAGAGTTGCACGAGGTCTAGCGCATGAGCTCATCTCTTATGGCCAAAATCATGAAATGATGAGCCATTTCGACATTTCGGCTACTGGGACTTCAAAGGACACGTGGTCTCTCTCTTCCACTGCATTTTGAAACCCCGAAATGCGAAATGCGAAAAGCACCCAAGAGTCATTTTGGCATTTCAGCTACTGGGACTTCAAAGGACACGAGGTCTCTCTCTTCCACTGCATCAGGAAACCCCAAAATGTGAAATGAGAAAAGCGCCCAGGAGCCATTTCGACATTTTGGCTATTGGGACTTCAAAGGACAAAGGGTTTCTCTTCCACTGCATTTCGAAACCCCGAAACGCGAAATCAAAAAGCACCCAAGAGCCATTTCGACATTTTGGCTACCGAGACTTCAAAGGGCATGGGGTCTCTCTCTTCCACTGCATTGGAAAACCCTGAAATGCGAAATGTGAAAAGTTTTTTCGGTATTCTGGCTACCGGGACTTCAAAATACAAGGGGTCGCTCCTCCACTGCATCAGGAATCGCTGAAACCCGAAACACAAAATGTAAAATCCCCCCAGGAGTCATTTCGACATTCCGACTACCGGGAATTCAAAAGACACGAAGTCTCTCTTTATGTATTAAGTCTCGGCCACCCTCCATGGAAGAAGCAGTTAATGAATATTGAGCAAGTGGTTGAGACCTCAGCTCAATCCATGAATGTAAGGCATGGAGGTTATGGTTGGCAGTCTGCCCAAGATCGTCGTGTGTGAAAGTCTTCTTAAAAGAGCCATTCCGATCTGATGTCCTTGATTGATCAAAAGAGCTTACGCATGCTAAGTTAGACTTTAATGTCTTAGCTACCCTCCTACGGCCAAGGGGGAGAATTGCTCTGAGTATATATACTCAGTTTTTGTATTTTTGTAAGGATGGATGGTAGAGCAGAGCTCCCAACTGTAATGTTTTAATGAAGCACTGGTTTTCCTGGCTATGTATCTGTATATGAAATTTCTTTGTTTAATGTAAGGCATCTCTCTTTTTCATCTTGTTTCGATCTCAAAATGAAAGGGTTCATGATTGAATGATTCACATGAATCATCGTGACTGTGTTATGATAAAGGATTTATTATATCTCTATTACATTCTTTTAGTGTTTCTTCTTTTGAATATAATAAGTTCTTGTGTTCAAATTTTTCTTCTACTGGCTATTGGAAGCTTAATGCTCACAGAAACCCTTCACATTTCCTCACATAAGTCTTCCTCCTACTCACCCTTATTACAACTTACTTCCTGAAATTGAACCAAGACCTCATCTGCTTGCGCATGCCTGGCCTAGTTTCTGAGTTAGAACGATATTGTTCTGAGTTTACTTCCATTCATCGCCCTTTATCAACAAATAGTGACAAAATGATGGGCCTTAGGCTTACTCCTGCTGCAATCCATGAGTGACTTCTAACGCCAATATTACCAATCCTCAGTGCTCCCAAAATTAGCAATAACATTCTCATACAACCTTATCGCAACAACTCTTAGTCCATAGGAAACTTTTATCTCTTCTAACCTATTCCAAAGGTTGTTCCTAGGAATAGTTTCAAAAGATTTCCTGAAGTCAACGAAACAACAAAGGATATTGGTTTATTTTTTGTGACACTCCTTTGCAATGATCTTAAGCATGACAAGGTGGTCCATGGTTGAATGATAACCTCTAAAACTAGCATGGCCTTTATCTATTTTTCTATGGATTTATATCCATATTCTTATCTTCTTGTCCAAAATATTTCCATATAGCTTGGCTAAAATGGGCTAATCATAATGGTCCTATAATTAGAGCCCCACTTTTAAAAATAGGTACAATGAGGCTTTGATTTCAGGGTTTATGGAAGCCTCACTTGACTTCTAAATTGAAGATCTTGTGATTAAGTGAGGGATCATAATAGTCCCTCCAATTTTTAATATTTCAGCTTGATAGCCTTCGATGTCCTTATATTTCCCCTTTTCAAGTTTCTTAACCCCAAACTTTATATTTTCTATAGAAATAACATCATCGTTTGTAGAAACTTTTGGAATTTTTTCTAGGACATTACAGGATTCATAAAGACTTTTAAGGTAGGAATTCTAGTCTATCAATGGAATCATATCATTTTCTTTAGTTTTACAAGTTAAAATTTGCCTCCAATATTTCTTTGGATCTATCTTAGATAGCTGCAAAAAACTCTCTTGTTTTATTTATTTATGTAGCGTATTTTTTCCTTTTAATTAGGGTTTTGTATCTATTAATCTTATCAGATTTCAAGGACTCATTAGAGACATACCTAATGGATTTTCTAGCAAGCTTACACTCATTATCATACCAAGGGTTGGAAATTATATTCTTCTTTTTACACAACACTTTGATGGATAATTGTTTTAAGGAGGTAGAAAGGGTTGTTGTGAAATTATGATAGATGTATTCATTATTGTTATTATATGATAGAAAATTTAATTTACAATTTAAGACTTTCAAGAAGAGATCAATTTTATTTTTGTCAAAAAGAAAGTGTCTTTGGTTATTAAAGTTATTTTCAAGGGGGTTTTGTGCAATATAAATTTTAGATTTATGGTAAATGTCTATGATAAGAGTCGAGCTCATGGTCATTTAAAATGTCAAAATTTACTATTTGGTTGTAAACATGGATATATTAAATCACATGATCCACGACACTACTACCCAACCCAAGGATACAATTCATTTGGATAGATTTTGGAAAATTCATTACACCATTGTAAATGATCAGATCTTGAGAAATAAAAAACCTGATTAGCTTGGTACCATACAAATTCTCAATCAATTCTTCTAAATTTCTCTTGTATCTATTAGCGAAAACAAGGTCCTCGTCTAGCCATAGAGGATTAGGGTTGGAATCATTGCTTAAGATAATAACTTGATTAGTTGTAGTTCTAACATTAAAGTCTCCAAGCAACTGGATCCTACCTTCATTTCTCAGACTGCAAATATCTTATTTTAAGATTTTATAGGGACAATTTTTATCTAGATTGTTTTTTGTATAAAAGGTAGAATTAATAGGTGTGAAATAAAAAAATTATATGTACATCTTCTTAACATTCTTCTTTTTTATGAAGACGAATGTGAGGAGAGATGTGCGTTCTTATGTAAGAAGCTATGCCTCCAACCCATCCATGGGAGGATTTCTTATTCCATGCCTACCACAATATAAATCCTTCTATGTTAGGGACCTTAGATTCCTCATGCTCCCAAGTTTCAACCAGAAATATAATATCAATTTGACTTGGGATACAACTCAATATAGGCCCTTTGTTTCAGGGAAAGCCTTGACAGTTCCAAGAGAGGATATGAAGTGTCTCAAATTTCCATTGATTTTTCCTTTCGGTCTCTATCCCTAACAATATCTTTCCAGTTCTTAATTATTTCCCATTTTCCTTATTTTCTGGCTTCATTTACCTTTTGAACCTCCTTCCTTAATTTAGCTTGATCTTCTGGAATGAAGTCTTCATTTATAAATATTCCAGGCCCTTTTAAGCTTAGATTTTTACTAATTATGTCATATTTATGGGCATTATAGATTACCATAACCCAAATCAACCTATCTTTATGTTCAATTATTTTTTCCAACCTTTTTGCTTCTATAAGGTCAGTTGTTTCAATTTGCGATTTATTTTTTAGTTCCTCCTTGACTATTGCTAATGTGTCCTCATATTTTTGTTCTTTTATACCAAAAATTATGAGGTTCAAGGCTCTTTTGTTACGCTCATGGTCTAACTCTGTGATCTTATTCATTTCCTCTTTTATAGGTTTGATATCCAATTTTCATTCCACACTATTTAGGGACAAATTGTTAATTAACTTTTCTTTTAGCTCTTTAAGCTTGTCCCTAAGATTGTGATTTTCTTCGACCTTTTCTTCCTACCTTGATTATTTATGTTCTCGGTCTCATTTTTTTGTTTCTTTCATATTTTAGTTATTATCATATTTCTTTCCATAAGATTTAACCGGGTTATATTTCCATGATATCTTTTTGGAGTTACACTTAGGTTATGTTGTATCTCCTCCTCATTATAACCCTGAGTATTTCTTTAATCACATACATCAATGATATTTGTGTACAATAATTTATGTTTTTGGTTATTCATGTATAATTTGGTTGTTGGTTTAAATTTTGATCATAAAAATATTTGTTCTTTTACATAAAAACGTTTTCTAGGTCTATTATACAAAAAATAATTCTTCTAAGAACATTTTCTTTTACTAAGTAAATAATTCTTGTTTTTATTTTAAATAAATATATGTGTGTGTGTGTGTGTGCAAGATAATGATGGTCTCTCATGATGCGTTAGTGGCAATGCAGACTTGGAAAAAAACAATATGTTAACTTGGAGGGATTATTCAAGGTACTTTTACAATGAATTTGAATATGATGTAACAATATGAAACGTACGAAATTGAATTATCTTTCCGAATATACAAATTTTATTCATAGAAATTGTGAATAAATATGTCAAATTCGATTTTTTCTAACAGTGGTATCTTATTTTTCCAACAAAATATAAGGTATATGTTTTTGTTCATGTAGGTGATGAATACCTTAATGATGGAATTTCGTTCCAAAAACTTGTATACTTGTAGAGAACCCATTGTTCTTTTTGATGTTTGTACAACATTGGGAAGACATTCTGATATATATATATATATATATATATATATATGACATGATATTTATAATACAAACTATAAATATATATAATAAATAAGTAGTTATTTATTATTCAAGGGATGCATCCTTTCATGGATGGTCACCATATGTTCTCTATATATGAAACACTCATCATTATAATAATATATTCATATACAATATTATCTCATATGAAAAATCAACATGGTATTAGAGAGGGACTGGCCTTGACTCCCTCACGGGAGAGTCTGGGAAGATGAGAGTCCAAAGATCCTACTTGTGTTTACGCATAGGAAGGGGAGTTGAACATAACCCTAACCAGTCACAACATGGGAAGTGCATTGGCTATATTATGTGCTTATGATATAATAGTTGGAACTAAACCATACTTATTATTCTTCTTGATCGAGGATATGCATCACGGTCTATTCATTTGCAGGACCCGGAGTGGGAAGCATCGTCATCGCCATCGTGACCATCATTATCATCATTCAAGATATCCATATTTCTTGTTTTCTACACTTGAATCAATATTTAAGTCTACCGAAGACGAGGGAGGAATGATGACATACAAAAAGAGTAACATTTGACAAGAGATGAGAGTTGTTTTGATGTCGGGACATGTTTCTACCTCATTCAACAAGAGGAAAATCATTGGTGTGAAGAATAACCGGATTGATTGCTCCAAGGACTAGAAGAGTGGAGCTTCCATCTCCTCCTTATCAAACTACAAGGAGAGTGCATTGGGAATATTTCCTCTTGTGCAAGGGGTTGAAAATAGAATGAGGTGAATTATTTGTTGATTGCAGTGTGATTGTTGATTGCAATTGTGAAGAATGTGATCCTAGGCACGCCTCCAAGTTGGGAAAAGATGCAACTACACAAGTTAAATGTGTGGATGTGTTGTTTATGTTGAAAAAGGATTGTAAAATTATGGGATATATGGCTTGAAGATATAAGCACATAATGGTCTATGTGGCTCTGCTCATCTAAAGGGGCAATTTACTCACGCTCGAACATGCAATCTGTTCATGGTATTCATGGCTAGAAGTTTAGGGTAGTGCATGGATGTATTTTATTGGTTGCATGAAAGAGAAGCATCAACTCTATAAACCAATCATTGGTTGAAGGTCAGACTGTTGATCAATCGACTCCTTAAATAAAATTAATGTCTATTAGTGCATGGTAACACAATGATATGTAGAAGGGTGGATGGTTGGTGTTGAACAAGTGTACAACAAAAAATGTTCCCTAAATCATGGTATTTCCCCGTTATCGAATAAAGCATCACGGTTTTATTGCATTGATGCATAATTTGTGTTAATAAAATTTTGAAAGGGAATTATTTGTATGTTTGAGTTGATTTTTGGCATTGCTTTTGAGCATCGAGAAATGACTTCAAATAGTAGAAAAAGAGGATAGATTGGTAAAGTGATATGGTTGTAAATGATAGGCCAATGCTCCATTCTAAGTGTCATTGTTGAAATTGTGATGGGTTTATGAGCATGTTGAGAGCGAATGGGGAATGGAACAATACATCGTAGGATGTGAAGAGGCATGCAAATCCTCATGGTACTTTTAGGAAAAGTAGAAAACCTTAGAAATTATCAAGTTATATGGAATTGATGATTCACATCATTGATTATGAACCTTCCAGTTATGAGGAGGCAGCAGGCCAACAAGTTTGGAGAAATGTCATGATGGAGGAATATCAGTCCATCGTGAAGAATGATGTGTGGGAGATTGTGTTGATACCCGAGGGGAAGTTATTGGTAACTTCCAAGTGGATTTACAAGATTAAACATGCAATGGATGGAATTATTGATAAATAGAAGGCAAGCTTCGTGGCTAGAGGGTTTTCCTAGAAAGAGGGAGTAGCCAATGAGACAAATTGGACAAGAAAGGTTTTCTATAGTGAAAGAGGGACTTGGCCTTAGATTTCAAGATGAAGAATCTTTGCTTAATGCATTACTTTTGGGATTATAAGTATGACAAAATCCTAGTGAAATATTCCTAGGTCAAGGGAAGTATGGCTCCATAAGATGGTTTCTGGACCGTTTGATCAAGCGTTGGATTCGACCGTAATATATTGTGATAATCAAAGATGGGTGAAACTTTCAGATAACCTTGTGTTCAATGAAAAGTTGAATAACATTGAGATCAAGTACTGCTACATCCACGATAAATTATAGAAGGGAGAAGTAAACCTCCAGTATATCTCCATCGATGAGAAAATAGTGGATATTCTAATGGATCCCTTGTCCAAAGGGAAGTTTGTATACTTCATGGAAAAGTTGGGACTTGTGGAGATTTATCCCTTGGTTGAGAGGGAGTGTTGATCTGTATCATACTAGTATAGCTTATATATGATGATTTTTCATCATGCTAGTACAACTTAGATATGATACATATGTCTGGAGTCGTTTCATGCTAGTACAACTTAGATATGATGCATTAACATCATGCTAGTACATATTAGAGATGATGCAGTTGCCTGATCTACATAATGCTAATACAACTTAGATATGATGAAGAAGCATCATGCTATTACAAATTAGATATGATGTAGATGACACTCCACGCCATGACAGTACAACTTAGATATGATGGATTTGCATCATGCTAGTACGACTTAGAGATGATACAGTGGATGATATGACTTGAAGTGAACCATGCCAGATGAATTATGGCTCAGATATGATGTCGTTGATGATATTTCATGATATATTTGATGTAATTTTTCATTAGATAAAATTGGTCAACTTGAATACATTTCGTTGATTGTTATGAATACCTCCCTAGTTAAGAGGGAGTTTGAATTTTTGTAACTATGGTTGGTATTCATAATGTATATATTCGAAAAATAATATTCTAGAAAAGAATATGTGTACTTGTAAAATTCATCCCTACCTGTGGCATAGATGGCGACCTACTCAAGAAAAATGGTCCTTGTAGTCATGTGACACTTCATTGAGTGTGTGACAATTGTGGGATACATGCGTAGTAGTGACCATGGCAGATATTGTGTGTCTCCGGATAGTAGTTGTGTGCTACTACGATGGTTGTGTACCATTGAAATATATTGCGTGTCTCTAGATAGTAGTTGTGTGCTACTATAGTGGTTGTGTACCACTGGCAGTGACTGTGTGTCAATGGACAATAGTTGTGTGCTACTACAGTGGTTGTGTACAACTGGCAGTGACTGTGTATCAATGGAAAATAGTTGTGTACTACTAGAAGTAGTTGTGTACCACTAGACAGTAGTTGTGTACTACTATGGATCAACACAGTCATGTTCTATTGGATGGAATTGTAGTAGTTGTGTGCTACTAGTTGATTTCCATGGAGACTACCAGATCACTTGGAAGTAGTTCTGTGTTACTACTTGATCACAGAGACTGTGACAGATGATTTGAGATATCAATGGGATGGTAGTAGTTTTGTGATACTAGTTGATTGTAGATTAGTCAGTGGACTACTATATGAAGACGTTGTGGAAAGATACCTTCCTAGTTAAGAGGGAGAGTTGATGTTTGAGGCAACAAGCGAGAAGACATTTTCCCTAGAGGGTCCTATGTGGACTAGTAGGGGGGAATGTGGACTTCATTCTGAGGTGCCTTGGATGATGAGATGAAGGGAACCTTGATATGTATTAGAAATGTGTTCCACAAGGGAACCACAAAATGTCTAGTATGGACATAATTCATGAGTGAGCTAAGACATTGGTTTCATGAGGGAACTTCGATATGTCAAGTATGGTCCAAGATGACTTAGCTTGATCATCCCCAAGGGACTAGCCACCCCTTGTAGGATGAGCTAGCTCAAGTATTATGGATACTAACTACATGACGTTTATAAACATAGGTGAATGGCCCTAGAAATAATCGGTAAAACCTTCTCCTAGATTGGGTTGTATACCAATGGAGATAGGATACATTTATCACAAGGGTGTACTTGTGATAAATGGACCCAAGTGTAGTCCTTTCTTGATCATGAAAAGGAGTGATATGGAATCAAGGTGCTTGAGATGATTTCCATGTATCAAATAGAATTGGGCTGACATTCACTCATAGGGGTGTACCCGTGGTAAATGGCCTTGGTTTGATCTTTGTCCTTAGTCATGGTGATTTGACTTGGAATGATAAATACTTAAAGATGTTATATGATATCACATGTGGACCTAGAATGAGCCTGATCTCAGAGAGATTCAATTGGCTTAGAGGTAGAGCCGCAGAAGGAGTTTCCCCTCGGTTCAGGTGGGAGAGAGACATATCTAAAGACTGATATGTGTCATGAGTCTAGAGTGAAGTTTGTTTGCTTCAGAGACAAGCTTTGGAATGATGAAGAATGTATCCCTCGCTGAGAGGGAGTGTTGATGTTTGGAAAACATCGGGAAGATATTCTTCTCTATATATATATATGACATGATATTTATAATACAAAGTATAAATATATATAATAAATAAGTAGTTATTTATTATTCACGGGATGCATCCTTTTATGGATGGTCACCATATGTTCTCTATATATGGAACACTCATCTTTGTAATAATATATCCATATACAATATTATCTCATATAAAAAAATCAATAGTTCTTATGCGGTGTATTTTTTGGAAATTTATAATATTAATTTTATATTTTTTTAAATTATCAAACTCAACATATCCCTAAAATTACAATGTCTTTTGTTCATGCAGGCTAAGAGTGTATTAACATGATTGTCCGACAATTCAGTTGCTTAAATTGATTTCATTAAATTATCAACCAGGGATACTCGTAATCTTGTGATGATGCTGGAAAAATATATGCAAGAGTAGGAAACTAACTCTAAACTAGAACAATTCAATCAGATTCTAAGTTTTTCAACCCTTACTAGTCACAGTTCCACTGATATAAAAGCATGTTGTAAGGTGAAGTATGCATTGTATGCTCCTTACAATCTGGCAACTTAATGAGGTTAGGGGATGAAGAGAAAGTTTAAGTCACACATGCAAGAAATAAAGGCTTTGACAAAAAATAAATCCTGACTCCTTCGATCCTAACTTATCATTGCTCAAATGGTAGAAGATCAAGTTGCAAGGTGAAGTATGCTACAATGAATGTAGATCCTTACAACAATACTTTTTTATCATATGAAATTAAAGGATTTGGAAAGAGGTTTCTAAACGCACTTGCATGAATTAAGCATGAAGTAAATCCTATCTCTTTCAATATTAAATTATTGTTGCTCAAATGGTAGCAGGTCAGGTTGCAAGGTGAAATATTCTACAATGAAGTAACTGTTTACAACAATACTTTGTTAGCATATGAAATCAAATAATTGGAAAGAGTGTTTTAATCACTTGCATAAAGGAAAATTAATCTAGGGAATCAAGAAACAATGAAATAACATGCTACCATGATCTATTTTGAGTGAGCTCAATTCTCCTAAGAACAAAGTAACACACTAAATTCACTAAATTAAAGAATTCTACATCTAAAACTAGAGAATGGAAATTGATGTGAAAAGAGGCTTTATTATATTCCATCATAAGTTGGACACAATGCTCCAAGAGTCCTCCCTTTGGAATGGAGGAGGCACTCCTATTTATACAAAAAATAAAATAACTAATAATGGATCAAGATCCACAAATCTCTCCTATATCCACAAATGTCTCACGTGGTTACAACCATGTGATAACACCTAGCAAGTAATATCTCTATAAATCCTCTCACAAATCTTTCTTCCATGATTCTTCTCCATGAGTGAATCTCCAAATATTCATCAAATCTTCAAGGAGTTGAAGAGAAAATTCGAATTTGAGGCTTGGTGGTCAAATATGACTTGGTTAGAGTCTTCAAATAGACCTGTAAACATCATAGAACTCATCCCACTTTCATATATAAGTGAAAACATGATATTTTTCCAATATTTAATCAAAATTTCACTCAAAGTACTAAAATAAATTCTTTGGAAAATAAGAGGTCTAAACCCATATGTAATCATGAAAATGGTCTTAATGTAAGGTTCCGAGAAAGAGGAATATGGTGAAAAGTAAAGTGAATATGGTTAAAAGTGAAAGGAAAGGTGTGTAAAAATATGATATTTTGGCAACCCAACAACTTTGGAATGATGAAGAATGTCTCCCTCATTGAGAGGGAGTGTTGATGTTTGGACAACATCGGAAAGACACACACACACACACACACACACATATATATGACATGATATTTATAATACAAAGTATAAATATATATAATAAATAAGTAGTTATTTATTATTCAAGGGACTCATCCTTTTATGGATGGTCACAATATGTTCTCTATATATGGAACACTCATCATTGTAATAATATATTCATATACAATATTATCTCATATGAAAAATCAACAGTTCTTATGCGATGTATTTTTTGAAAATTTATAATATATATATATATATTTTTAATTATCTAAGTCAACATATCCCTAAAACTACAATGTCTTTTTTTTGTGCAGGCTAAGAGGGTCTTAACATGATCAAAACAATTTCTTTTTTTAGATCGTAGATATTGGTCTCCTCTAGTGCCACATATAACTCATTCAAGAAATGGTTAAGACTACAAAAAGTTATAGTAGAAATAAGAGAGGTATGTATTCTATGATTTTGATATATGTCAAGACAAAAATAGATTAAAAATAGTAAACATTATTAATTAAAAAAAAAATGTATATTTGGAATTTGCACAACCAACTATATATGTGTCTGTAGTTTCGTCAATAAATGAATTGTGTAGCCTATAGAAAATTAACATAAAAATTAGAGATATGGAGAGGAATTCCTAAAATTGGAGGTTTTTATGTATTTGCAAACCGAACCACTAGATTTGTCATCCCTAACCTAAATATGAGGCAACCAACTCAACAAACACATATGCTAGAGTTGCCACTCTCTCTTGAAAAAAAATAAAATTCAAATAACAAGTGCGGGCTTTAGGAAAGTGCAAGTGTTCCTAAAGGAACATGCACATGTTATTAGAAATAGGAACATGCACGTGTTCATGTTAAGCCAAAAGCTCAATTCTCACTGGATAGTGCAAAATAATATGAACATGGCGTACATGAACATGAAGTGGGTGACTACTCATATTCTTCTGCGTTATTGAATGAGAATCGATCCTAAGCATTGAAGTCCAGCTTTGGGCTCACTCTCTTCTTGGAGCATGGGCTCAAGGTAAATCTGTGGGCAAGGAAGGACATGTCTCTCTAAAATCCAGCAAGTGCACCGGATAATAATCGGTCTATTTATGAAGAGCATGACAACACTGATAATAATGATGTTGCATTGTTCTCAAATGTCAGTATAATATCATTTAATAATGTCTTCCTTATATTATGTAGATAGAGTAACCGTTGCAATAAAGAACATTTTTTTATGAGTTTCATAGTGAAACCCAAAATGTCGTGAGATGAAAGAGTATACCTTAGATTTCAATTTCAAAAGATTTGTCACACTACCAACCTTCCTAACTTTTTAACTTAGCAAAACTTAGGTTGAAGATGAAGGTTGAATGTCCAACATATACTTAGGTTAGATCTTAATTTAAACAAACAAACAAAAAAAAAAAACAAAAAAAAAAACACTACTAACCTTTCTAACTTTTTAATATAGCAAAACTATGATGATTTTGTAATGCTTCACTTAATGCTTTTGGAAAATTCCAAGTAATCCCGTACCTTCTTACCATTTAATATACCAATTAAATTTCATCAACAACAAAAATAAAATAAAATAGTAAAGTAAAATAAAACTTCATAAACATTTATGTAAATATTTTTAAAATAACATTTTACTTATTATAAAAATAAAAAAAATTATATAATAAAAAGTTTTAGAATTTTTGATTATTTATTTAAAATAAATATAAAATAATTATGACAAATATTTAAAATAATTAAATTGAGTAGTATAAAAATTCAAAAACTCTTAATTTATATAAATATCTTAAACATAAATTTTTAATTATTATAAAAATAACAATTTTTTTATACAATAAAAATATTTGAAATCATAATTATTCCATATATTCAAATATTAATTTTCACTTTTCAATTTGTTTTTTAAACTATAATCTTTGGAAAAAAAAAATATATATTTAAATATCCAATACTTTTAACAATATCTACTTAAATTTTTTTTAATTATTAAAAAAAAAAATTAATATAAATTAATCAATATGATGATGATGTTGATTAACGTCCACGAAGACCGAATTGGTCTATCGTACCTTAAGAGAGTAAGTGATTACTTGTGATTGTTTAGAATTTTGGTTATGTGCTCGAAAAGCATTAAGAGAAGCTTTCCAAGATCACCATACTTTTGTTGAGTTAAGAGGTTAGGAAGGTTGGTAGTGTGATAAATATTTTGAAAATGAGATCTAATATGGGTATAGGATGGACAATCTAAGAGAAAGTGTTTTTCATCTTCAACCTTCTTAGTGTCAAAAATGTGACACACTCTTTCATCCCATGGCGTTTTAGGAATTGACCAATGCCCAGTTTCAGTATGGAGCTCGTGAGAATTTGTTCTTATCTTAGCAATAATTATTTTTTTCTTTACACTTAGAAAAACAGATAGATAATTTTGATCTTCTAGATTAGGGTTGATTACATCTTTATAATACCTTAATTTTCTTTTTTCCTCTAACTCTTTATCACACAACATTTTTTCCTTAAATTTTGATTTTACATTTTTTTTAATAGTATGTTTATTCTGCAAAATGGTTTCTTCCATGATTCCCCAAAAGTTTATCCAAGACCAGGCGTCTTTATGCCATCCTCGCTTGAGTCAATGGTGGTTATGACTTGATTTTGAAGAAATTTTAGGTAGCCTCTTGTCTTACATGTTGTTTAACTTGTTCTTGTACATTAGGTATCTAGTCATAGTCATGCTCTCAATGGGGAAGAGGCTTGTTTCTAAGAGGAGGATGGGATAGGGCGTATTTCCTTTAATTTTGAGATTATAGGTTATAAATTTCTTTTGTATTTTCTCTATCTTTATCCAGGATTCACGAGAGATACTACATCCCCGGACTTCACATCCATAAAGAATAACAGATGTAACAAGAGTCTCAAAGAGGACTTTCTTCTTATCCCAACTCCAAAGATTAGCTAATTTACAATTGTTTTCAAGCCCATAATAAGCTTTCCATCCCCCAATAATCCTTTTATCAATGCTATAATTCCAATTGTGTTTTTGGTGAATATCAATTCCAAGATATTTGTATGAAGTCACTTCATACAAGTTGTTTTTTTCATATACAAAGGTATCATAAGGGATCTTATTGGATTTAATAATCGTGACCTTAGTCTTATCAGTTTTAACAGATCATTCGCAAAAATCCTTGAGGATTCTTAGTTGGTTTTCAAGATCATGGGGACTCATTTCCATAAGAATGATATCATCGGCATAAAGAAGAAGATTGATAACTATACCAGTGAGAGTAGGGACAACACTACCTTCTTTTTCCAAGCATTCTTCTAACTTATCAATTTATATGCAAAAAAGGGTAGGGGACAAGGGACAACCTTGTTTGACTCTGATATTGCAGTTAATCTCTTTTGATGAGCCCTCAGTTTTTTTAAACTTAGAAATAACATTCTCATACATCCTTATTGCAAAATCCCTCAACTTGAGAGGCACTTTTATCTCTTCCAACCTATTCCAAAGGTTTTTCCTAGGAACCATGTCAAAATATTTTCTAAAGTCAACAAAAAAAAATATATATTGGTTCTAGTATTGTGGAACTCCTCTGCAATGATCCTAAAGGAAACAAGATGGTCTATAGTTGAATGATATCTCCTAAACCCGACCTAGCCTTTATCTCTTTTACCGTACTTTCTAGCCAAATGCTAATCTTATTTTCCAAAATAATTCCATAAAGCTTGGCTAAAATCGAGCTAATCATAATGGTCCTATAATTAGAGGGAATGTTTCTATCCCCATTTTTAAAAATAGGAACAATGAGGCTTTGTGTCCATGGTTTAGGGAATCCTTGCTTGACTGCTAAATTGAAGATCTTGTGTATGTGAAGGATAAGGATTGGCCCTCCGATTTGAAATTTTTTAGCTTGGTAGCCTTCAATGTCCTTAGCTTTCCCATTTGTGAGCTTCTTAACCCCAAACTCTATGCCATCTAAATAAAAAAAGTTTTCCTTTGTAGGGACAATAGGAATGGTGTCCATGGCATTAGGGAACTCGCAAAGACTTTTAAGGTAGGAATTATAGTCCATTAAGGGAATCCTATTATTTTCTTTAGTATTGTGTTTTAGAATTCGGCTCTAGAACTTCTTAGGATCCAACTTGTATAGTTGTGAAAGTTGCTCTTACCTTTTATTGATATAGTATCTTTTTTTCCTTTTAATTAGGGCTTTGTACGTATTGATCTTATCGAGTTTTAAGGGCTCATTAGAAGCATCCCTAATGGCTTTCCTAGAAATTTTACATTCTTTATCATACCAAGGGTTGGTTGTTCTATTATTCTTTTTATAGGACACCTCGAAAGAGAACTTGTTAATAGAAGTGGAAAGGGTAGTTGTAAAATTATGATAGAGTTCTTCAATGTTGTCCTTATAAGTTAGGAGGTTTAATTTACTATTTAAATCCTTTAAGAAAATTTCAACTTTACTTTTGTCAAAGTGCAAATTCCTTTGATTATCATAATTCTCTTCAATGGTGCTCCTATTCATGGAAAATTTTAGAGTTAGGGTTAAAGGTTTATGACCAGAATCAGGATCATGGTCATTTAAAAGGTCAAACATTGTTATTTGGTTGGAAACGTGGATATCAGATATCACATAATATACAACACTACTACCTAGCCCATGAATAAATGTCATTTGGTTGGAGTTTGGCCACTTCATTACTCCATTGCAAATTATTAGGTTTTGAGAGCTGTATAGCTTAACCAACTTAGTACCAAACAAATTCTCAATTAGGTCTCTAGAGCTTCTTTTGTAGCTATTAGATAAAACAAGGTCCTCATCTAGCCATAAAGGATTATGGTTGGAGTCATCACTTAAAAGAGTAGCTTGTTTAGTTGCAGTCCTAGCATTAAAGTCTCCTAGCAGGAGGATACTACCTTCATTTTTCAAATTATAAATATCTTGTTCTAAATTATTATAGGGACAATTTTTATCTAGATTATTTTTCTTATAAAAAGTAGAATTAATAGGTGCAAAATAACAAATTTCTATATACATGTTCTTAGCATTKGTGTCTGAAATTTCTATCCAAATGAATTGATTAAGAGGGTCAATCTTATGAAGTTGAATGTGAGGAGAAATGATTTTTCTAATATAACAAGTTATGCCTCCTATCCCTCTACGGTGGGATTTTTTGTTCCATGCCGACCACAAGACAAATCCTTCCATGTTAGGGACCTTAGATTCCTCATGCTCCCAAGTTTCAGCTAGACAGATAATATCAATATCACTAAGGATCCAAGTTGTCATAGGACCTTTGTGCCATGGAAAGCCACGACAATTCCAAAAAAGGATCTTTAGTGTCCCAAATTCCTATTTATTATTATCCTTTTGGTCTCTATCCCGAACAATAACTTTTTGATTTCTAATTATTGCTCATTTTCCTTATTTCCTAGCTTCTTTTACCTTTTGAACTTCCTTCCTTAATTTAGTTTGGTCTTCGGGAATGAGGTCTTCATTTATAAATATTCCTGACCCTTTTAAGCTTAGAGATTTACTAAGTATGCTATATCTATGGTCATTATAACTTACTTTGACACAGATCAACCTATCTTTGTGATCAATTATTTTTCCTAGCCTCTTTGCTTCTATGAGGTAACTTGTATCAATTTGTAATTTATTTTTTAATGGTTCTTTTACTATTGCTAGTGTATCCTCCTCTTGTTGTTCTTTTATACCAAAAATTATGAGGTTCAAGGCTCTTTTGTTACACTCATGGTCCAATTTGATTAGCTTATTCATTTCATCTTTGATGAGTTTGATATCCAATTTGTTTTCCATATTACTGAGGATCAAATTGTTGGTTAGTTTTTCTTCTATCTCTTTAATCCTATCTCTCAAGTTGTGATTTTCTTCAACCCCTCCTTATTGGGTTGATTGTTTATGTTTTTCCATTTCTTGAATTCTATCCTTCATTGTCTGTAATTCACTCTTGAACCTTAAGAATCTATCCTCTATTTGAGTTTGAATGGTATCTTTAATTTTTTTTATCAATCATTGCCTCTAGCTCTATTTGGAGTTTTATGTCTCTTGCTTCACTCCTTTTTTCTAATGTTTCTAACTCTATTTAGATTTTTGTATCTCTCTCTTCTCTTCTTTTTTCTACTAATTCCATATAATCGTAAAGTGTCTCTAGGGTGATTTTGGAGGGCCTCCCCTTGTTAGGATGAGTTTTTGGAATAGGTGGTGGAGTGCTCATATTGAAAAGAAGAGAAAAAAGATGTAACAATTATTATTATTAATTGACTTTATCTCTCAAATCAACTTTTACTTATGAAACTTAAGATATATATATATATATATATATATATATATATATATATATATATATATATATATATATATATATATATATATATATATATATATATACGTAAAATTAAAATTGGATCAAAGTAAAAAGTGACTCACCTCATTTCAGATGTCCAAATGCTCAACCCGTTGAAGAAGCCAAAAATAATTTCTGAAAACCGCAGAGAAGTCCGGAGAAACTACAGAGATTATTCTGGGTAAAAAAGGTAAAAACCAAAGAGAAGTATTATTCCCGTTCAAAACCATAGATATATAATCTTAGAAATAAAATATCTCCTTTAAAAAAAATAAAAGTATTATTTTAGTTTAAAACCGCAGAGATATAATTTCAAAACCACAAAGAAGTAATATTCCCATTCAAAACCACGAAGAAATATTATTTTTATTCAATGAGGAAAAAATATTTTTTGAACTTATTAATTTTAATATTTTTAATTTACATTTTTTCATTATTTCAAGAGAAAAAAATCGAAACAACAAATTATATGTATCGTTTTAAGGAAAAATATTACTTTTACAAACAATGTTATTTTGTTAGAAAGATCTTATCAACTTGTCTTATTTATGTATTTCAACTTATATTTTGTAGATTTGACATGAGTCTTTTATTAAGTAAATTTCATTTCTCACTATCCATTTCATTTCATCGTCTAATCATTGTTCATATTATATAATTAAGGAAGTTTAATAAAACAATTGAATATTGTTTATTTTATTTTGATTATATATATTAGAATTGTATTTGTGTCTCATGTTTATAATTATTATTTTACCATTTCATTTTATTCGTATCATTCTTCATATTATATAATTATGGAAGTTTAATAAAACAATTGAATATTGTTTTTATTTTTTATTTTGATTATATATTTTTTTTTAAATTGTATTTGTGTCTCAAATTCTTATTTATTATTATTATTTTAGTTTCTATCTTTAACATTTTTAGGGTTTTTAATTATTTTTTATTTGTTTTTTTTCATGACTTCTTCTACCTTCTAAACTTCCTTTCTTAATTCATGGAATGAGATCTTCATTTATAAATATTACACCCTTTTAAAATTGGATATTTATGAATATGTCATATTTATGGTTATTAGAGCTTTGACACGAATCAACTTATCTTTATAATTATATTCTATTATTTTTCCTAGCCTTCAATTTTTTTATTTTTTTTTTAGTTATTCTTTAACTATTGCTAGCTTGTCCTCATCTTGTTGTTCTTTTATACCAAAAATTATGAGGTTCAAACTATTTTGTTATGCTCACGATACAATTTGATTAGCTTATTCATTTTCTCTTTGATGGGTTTGATATCCAATTTATTTTCCAAACTAATTAGGGTCAAATTATTAGTTAGATTTTATTATAGCTCTTTAATCCTATCTCTCATTTTGAGATTTTCTTCTACCTCTCCTTCTTGGGTTGATTGTTTTTGTTTTTTCATTTCTTATATTCTAGCCTCCATTTTTTGCAATTGAGTTTTGAACCCTAATATTGTATTCTCTATCTGTGTTTGAATATTGTCTTCTAACAATCTAAATTTGGTGTCAAGCATTGCCTCTAAATATGTTTGGCGTTTCTCTTCTCTCTCTACTCACCTTTTCTCTAATGATTCTATATGTTCATAAAGACTCTCTAGGGTGACTTTGTTTGGCCTCTCTTTAACATGTTGAGGTTTTGGAATATGTGGTGAAGTGTTCATATTGAAAAGAAAACAAAATAAGAAAGAGAATGAACCTATGCACCTAAGTTACCAACCACAGGAAACCACCATTCAATTTTTAAACCTCCTCTCCATTCAGTTCAAACTCACCGCAAGTATACCTCCATTCCAATTCACCATGGGTATAAGTATAAACCATTTGCATTCATGTCAGAGTATCACCATAGGTATAAAACTCCATTCAAAGGTCTTGTTTCAATCGTGTTTGGATCCCATTTCCTTATAGGGGGCGTGGAGGGGGGAGGGGAGGGGTGACACTTTATGGATCCCCCCTAGTAGGGGTTTGGGGGAAGTGCCACCAAAGAGATTTTTTGGGGAAAATTGCCTTGTAAAATATTGTAATTTCACAATCAATCTGAATCGTTCATCATTAGGTTGTAGATCTGACGGTAGAAGTTGTAGGGTTTTTTTCCCTAGATGGAAACCCTTTTTTATGTATGAGAGAATTGTATTGTAGCTATGTATGAGAGTTAATATTGTATTCTTAGAGAGTATACTGTGAGAAAATAAGAGGAAGTTACAACGGGTGTGTTATAGGTTGTATCCCTCAATTTGTTAGATAATAATAAAGGAAGGACTGACAATTTCTCTAGTGGACATAGCCCATATTGGGTGAACCATGTATATCTGTGTCTTCATCATATTTTGTATTTTTTGTGTTTTATTTATGCATTTGTTTTATATTATTTCTATGTGATCCTAGTTTTCTCTAACATGAGTTATTCCGGGAACAAAACAGAGCTCGTATGAGAAATTTGTAGCTGAAACAGTTAAGGTAACATTTTGCACCAGTTTACTTCTGGAGGGAATAACTCCTTGCTCAGAAGTCCAGTTGTGGCACAAAAGTAGTCTATGGAAATAGTATGAACCATAGAAGATAACAATGGAGCCATATTTGGAATCTAGGTATGTAAAAATGTGTAGGAATAGAAAGAAGACACATGTAGCATACATGATTAAATTGGGAAAAACAGTCTAAACTACTTTGGAACATAACTTTCAGCTCGGAGCTCGGATTTGAGCAAGAAAATAGTATTTGTAAAGGTAATGAGGAGGAGAAGAAATGTTTCCACCCAAAATTTTGAATGGGGTGCTAAAATGTTATCAAAAAGTAATAAAGTAATTCTACAACAATAAGTGAGTGGGTAATTGCAACTTGTAAATGTTGTATCTTTTCACTCAGAACTTAGAATGAGGCATGAGTATAGCTGATGGAGAGACTTTTCAGAGAGGAATGCATTTAAGGAATAATATTTTGAATTGGTGCATTGTGTTCATTTTAAATTGAGATAAATAATAGAATGTATTCTATATGATGAAATTTTTTATTGTATGGATGTGCTAACAATAATTATTGCATCCACATTTCTTGCAGAATTAGAGGTACAAGAAAACAACTTTGGTTATTATATGAGGATTGGAGTTATGGAATATGCTCATGGATATTACAACCATGAGGAGGAGGTTAAATTTCTGCATGTTAGCATGGGAAATGATGAGATAGAGTCTAATGGAAGAAGAGGCATACATGAGCTTGTAACTATGAGAATCCTGCATAGAGAAGTGCAGAGTTATAGGGAAGATAATGAAAGGATTATGAAGGATTAGGAAGAGATACTTCTGATTTTGAACATGTTGCATCAGCAAGTTAACAAGTACTCTAGAACCAAGAAAGAATCTAGTGCTAGACAAGTGTCGGGATCCAGATCCCAAAGCAAAAGGGATGATCATGGGAATGACAAGCAATCAAGAAGCATGAGTAGGCGCCATCATTATCCAAGGATGATAAATTCAAAATCCAAAGGTTTCTAAGTGGGTTACCCTCTTTCTACAATGATAATATACAATATGATAACCCCAAGACTTTAGAAAAATCCATAAGGAGAGAAAATAATCTTTATGAGCAGAGTAGAGGAAGGCCAGTTTTCCAGAAATCTTAGAATGACAAGATAAAGGGTAAAAAATATCAAAGGCATAAAGGTTTTAAGTTTCCCTTTTTCAACAGAAACTCCCAAGCAAAACACCAAGGTCATTCAACCCAAAATGAGCACAAGACTGTAGATTCATTTGAGAAAAGGATAAGGTAGCAACATGTACAATGTTGGGGATGTGAGGGAAATCGCTTATATAGGGACTGCCCTCACAAAGGAGAAAGAATGAGGATTGTCCACAACATTCTATAGGTTGAAACATTTGAGGACATGGGAGGAAACATGCCAAGGATTTATGCAACCTTGGACAACAAGAAAACATAATATCAATCCCCCATGATTGAAGTGGAAGATAAGATTTATAACCATCCCATATCAATTTTAATTGATTTTGGAGCTAGCCATCGTTACATAAAATCTAACATTGTCGAAAAATTTCACTCACAAAGGAGTAAGCATAAGAAATCTTGGTTAGTTCAATTAGCCACAGGAGCTAATAGGAAGATCAATGAGCTAGTTAAAGATTTTCCAATAGACATGAATGGACTCAGCACAAAGGTAGATGTGAACATCATTCCATTGGGTTCATAATATTGTCTAATTGGCATGGATTGGTTGGAAAATCACCATGTTGTCGTAGACTATTAAAAAAACACAATCACATTTCTTGATGAAGAAGGGAAGCAAGGCAATGTTGAAGGAATTCCAAGAGATTTAGTTGTTAGATAAATTTCAGCTATGCAATTGAAAAAGAGTTTCAAGAAGGGATGTCATGTTTTTTCATCTCATATGGAAGAGGGAGAAAAGGATAAAGTGGTAAGTATTGAAGACCATCCGGTCTTAAGAGATTTTGAATATGTTTTTGGGAAAATCTCAGGACTGCCACCAAAGAGAGACATTGATTTCTCTATTGATTTGGTCCCAGGAGATACCCTAGTGTCCAAGACACCATACAGAATGGGCACAACATATTTGAAGGAATTGTAGATGCAACTTTAAGAATTGTTAAAGAAGGGGTATATACGCCTAAGTGTGTCACCTTGGGGTGCCCCGGTACTATTTATGAAGAAGAAATATGGAACTTTAAGGATTTGCATTGATTTCAAATAGCTTAATAAGGTCACCATTAAGAACAAATATTAGTTTCCAAGGATTGATGATGTATTTGATCTACTCTAAGTCAGAACATGAATATGAGAAACATTTAAGAATGGTGTTGCAAGTTTTAAGAGAGCATAAATTGTATGCTAAGCTAAGTAAGTGCATCTTTTATCAAAGGAAGATTCACTACTTGGGAATATAATTTAAGTAGAATGGGTAGTGTTGGATCCTAAGAAAATAGAGGCCATTAGAGGATGGCCAGCGCCAAGAAATGATACAGAATTCAAATCATTTAAGGGTATTTTGGGTTATTACCAAAGATTCATAAAATGGTTTTCAAAGACTGCAAGTCCAATAACTTATTTGCAAAACAAGGGAGTGAAATTTGAATGGACTTTCAAGTATGAAGAGAGCTTTCAACAACTGAAGGAGAAATTGAAAAGTTTGTCAATATTAAAGATTGAAGATCCAAATGGAGATTTTATCAAGTGCACTGATGCATTCAAGGAAGGGATAGATGAATTACTCACACACAAAGATCATGTGGTATCCTATGGGTCCACAAAATTAAAAGAGCGTGAGAGGAATTATGCTACACATGAATTGGAATTAACAAAAATTGTACATGCACTAAAAATGTGGATACATTACCTCATGGGGAGGAAATTTGAGCTAAGGATATACCACTATGGTCTGAAACATTTATTTGGATAGCCAACACTAAATGCCAGACAAACTAGATGGCTTGAATTTCTGAGTGAATATGACTTAAAAATTAAGCATACAAAAGGCAAGGAAAATCAGGTGGCTGATGCACTCAACATGAGAGCTCATGAAATGCATAATGTATCTGTTAGCATGCACAAGACTGATCTAAAAGATAAAATTATTGCAACAACAAATTTAGATCAACAATATTTGAAAATAAAAGAAACATTACAACAAGGTAATTTTCAGCAGAACTTGAATTATTATGAGATGAAACAAGATGGAATTCTCATGTACAAAGGAAAAGTATATGTGTTGAATTATAGTGAGATGAAAAATGCAGTGATGAGGAAAATTCACAAGTTTCCATACGTTAAGCACATGGGATATCAGAAGACAATTACAGCTGTGAAAATCCAATACTTTTGGCCAGGAATAAAGAAATAAGTGGATAATTATATATCAAGATGTTTAGAGTGCCAGAAGGTGAATATTGAACATAGACATCCAACAAGGTTGTTACAACCATTTCTCATTCCAAAATGGAAGTGTGAAGTAGTTACGGTTGATTTATTACTAAGCTTCCCAAAATGGTGAAGCAACATGATTCCATTATAGTGGTGGTGAATAAATTAACTAAGGAGACACATTTTATTCCAGTTAAGACTACACACAAGGCAACAAATATTGCAAAGATATACATGAAAGAATTTGTCAGGCTACATGGAGTGCCTAAGGAAATTGTTTTAGATAGAGATCCAAAATTCACATCCAATTTTTGGAAGGGTATGTTCAAAGGATTTGGGACAAAACTAAATCTTAGTACAACATATCACCCAGAGTTAGATGAGAAAATGGAGAGGACTAACAAAATAATTGAGGACATTCTTAGAATGTAACATAGTTATCAACTTAACGAGAACTCTATAGAGTTCTTTTTTTGGGGGGGGTGACATTTTTACCTCGTTTTAAAAAATGGTGTTATCGGTAGCACCCCCCCCCCCCCCCCCTGTCCCCTTTTAGGTGGTTTTTTGATGTTTTAAATTTTCTGATCCATAATGTATCCACATTATTTATTTAAAAACTTTTTTTTTCATTTATTTTCTATTTTTCTAATTTTTTTTGTCAACAACGTTTTTAATCATTTTTCCATGTTTATTTCAATGTTAAAAATGTTGTTTACCATTTACTTTTTTGAAATTAAGATTTTTCATATAATTGTGTCTCTTTAGTTAATTTATGGTTTCATACTTGTAAAATATAGTGGAAAACATAATTTTTAACACATTATTTACCTTTACAAAAAATAATTGTAGTTAAATAACATTTTTTATTATTATTTAGTAAAGAATATAATTTATTATTTTTTTTTAAATTAAAAACTAAGAAAATAAAAGAATTAAAATTTAAACAAAAATAAAATAAAAAAATACGAAAGCAAATTTATATTAAAAAAAATGATTAAATAAAATCTTAAAAGAATATATATATATATATATATATATATATATATATATATATATATATATATATATATATATATATATATATATATATATATATATA
>ML776772.1:2748275-2780482 GCA_009831015.1 Picea engelmannii
CTGGGCGTTGGTCAATTCCTAAAACGCCATGGGATGAAAGAGTGTGTCACCTTTGTGACACTAAGAAGGTTGAAGATGAAAAACACTTTCTCTTAGATTTTCCAGCCTATACCCATATTAGATCTCATTTTCAAAATATTGATGACACTACCAACCTTCCTAACCTCTTAACTCAACAAAAGTATGGTGATCTTGGAAAGCTTCTCTGAATGCTTTTCGAGCACAGAAACAAAATTCTAAAGAATCACAAGTAATCACTTACCCTCTTAAGGTCCGATAGACCAATTAGGTCTTAGTGGTCGTTAATCATCATCATCATCATCATCATCATCAATATAAAATTAAAAAAATAATATTAATAATTAAAAAAAACTTAAAATTACAATCAATAAATTAAAATTTATATCAAAAATTAAAAAAAATAAAACTAGACTATTAAATTTTATAAAAAAAATAAAAACTATAATTATATATATATATTAATGTATAAGAACAAGTTAAACAACATGGAAGACAAGAGGCTTCCTAAAATTGCTTCAAGATTGAGTCGTCACCACTATCGACTCAAGCGAGGATGGCATAAAGATGCTCGGTCTTCACTAAACTATTGGGGAATCATTGAAGACGCCATTTTGCAGAATAAAGATACTATTAAAAATATCATCAAATCAAAATTTAAGGAGAAAATGTGGTGTGAAAAAGAGTTAGAGGAAAAAACAAAATTAAGGTATTATAAGGATGTAATCAACCCTAATCTAAAAGATCAAAATTATCTATCCGTTTTAACAAGTGTAAAGAAAAAAAAAAGCATTGCTAAGATAAGAGCAAATTCTCACGAGCTCCATAGTGAAACTGGGTGTTGGTCAATTTCTAAAATGCCATGGGATGAAAGAGTGTGTCACCTTTGTGACATTAAGAAGGTTGAAGATGAAAAACACTTTCTTTTAGATTGTCTAGCCTATACCCAAATTAGATATCATTTTCAAAATATTTGTCACACTACCAACCTTCCTAACCTCTTAACTCAACAAAACTATGATGATCATGTAAAGCCTCTCTTAATGTTTTTCAAGCACAGAAACAAAATTCTATAGAATCACAAGTAATCACTTACCCTCTTAAGGTATGATAGACTAATTCGGTCTTAGTGAACATTAATAATCATCATCATCATCATCATTATATATGTGTGTGTGTGTGTGACTATGTTTTATATAGTTAGAATGGGCAGGATGATGTCCGACATCGCCCCAGCCCCCTGTGTGGGCCAGTCCAAGGTCCCATGGTAGCCACAGGACCTTGGCTTGGCCCGCGCGGGGGGCTAAGGCAATGCTCGACATCGCCCCCGCCCATTCTAACTATATATATAATAGATATAGATATAGATATAGACACACACACACACACATATATATATAATTTATTTTTATTTTTTCAATTGTTTACAAAATTTTGTATTTGAATTTTTTTTTTTAATTTTTTTAATATAAAGTTTTAAGTTAGGGATTTTTAGTTTTTTTTGGAATATTTTTTTATTTTAGATTTTTTTTTAAATATGGTTTTGGATTTTGTTTTTGTTTTTAATCTTTTTTTACTATTTTTTAATTTAATTTAATTTTTTAACATTTCCAGTGTTTTTTTTTTTAACTTTTTTTTTTCTGCATTTTATTTTTTGTTTAATTTGGCTTTTGAATACATTTTTTAAGTCTGTTTTTTTCTTCATTTTAAGGAAAAAAATTTGCGAGGATTTTCTCCTTTCTCTTTATTTAATTTTTAATGTAAATTTATTATTAAAAAAAAATCAAGTAACCATTTAGGATCAAATTTTGAGTTTTTTATTTGCATAGAGATATGTTGTCAAGGCCATAGTTTCAATTAGGTCATAATTAACTATAATTTTAACGTTTATAAAAAAAATTTTGAATTAGGTAGTGTCACTTTTTTATTTAGGTGTTGATTTTCAGGTTTTTTTGAGCTATTGTATGTGTTTTGAAGGCCATGCTTGAAAAATATTGTAATTTTGACCTCGTTAGAAAAATGGTGCTACCGGTAGCACCACTTTTTGATTTGGGGGTTCATTTTCATTTTTTTAATGCAAAAATATGGGTTTTAAGGGCTAGAGTTCTCGTTTTGAGGTCATAGTTCTCGTTAAGTTGGTAACTTTGTTATGTATGTGATGGACCATCTATCAAAGTGGGAATATTATACTCATTTGGTGGAATTTGCTTACAATAATGGGTATCAGGCCTCATGAAAAATGAGTCCATTTGAAGCATTGTATGGCAGAAAGTGTAACACACCAATGAGCTGGGATAATCTAGTAGACAGAGCAGTTGTTGGGTCAGATTTGTTGAAGGAAATGGAAGAGAAAATGACAAAGATCAAGCATAATTTAAAGGCTTCCTAGGACAAGCAGAATTTAAAGGCTTCCTAGGACAAGCAGACTCAATTATGCAGACAAGAACAAATTGTTTAGAGATTTCAATGTTGGTGAACATGTGTTTTTCAAAGTGAAAGCGAAGAGAAATTCACTAATATAATTAGTAACTTTCCCAAAGTTGGAAACAAGATATTGTGGATCTTTTTAAATGTTAGAAAAGATAGGGATAGTTGCATACATGCTAGCATTACATGCATCCATGAGAGTGCAAAATTCATTTCATGTATAACTATTAAACTAAATATATATGACTGACCCTAACCAAATAATTGATTGGACTACCATCTAGGAGTAACATGAAGGGGATTTCTAGGTGGAACCAATACACATTCTAAACTAGAAAGTCAAAGTGATCAAAAACAAATCTATAGGGATGGTAAAGGTTCAATGGACTTGTTATGGTCCTGAAGATGCTACATGGGAGCATGAAAAAAACATGTAGGAAGAGTACCTACAAAGTTTAGTCAAATTTGAAGAAAATAGAATTCAAGACTCCATTTTCAGCAACTAGAGTTGTGAAACCACATCTCAGAGTCCTATCCAACCTACATTGGGGGGGCTGATAAAATAATGGCACATTCATTGGGTTAGTATTGATAAATGAATGGTACATTCCTTAGGTTAAATCCCTAATAAATGAATGGTGCATTCCTTGGGTCAGTGGGTTGAGAGGAACATGAGATTTTGGTATGTTGTTGTTGGAGTTGTGAAATTGAAGAATTTTACTTGTTTAAGTATTGCGATGTAAATTTGTATATGTATATCAGCATAGTGTGCACTGAATATGGTGCACAATTGTAGGAGAGGGGGAATGTAATATCCCCACTATAAAACCCATTTTAATTAATACTTAAAGTAGATATAATGTGTGGCTACGATGAAGCGATGTATATGTGAAATGTATTTGAATTTTAATAATCAATGTGGTTCTAGATGCTAAGAGGATATGGACAGATATGGGAGTTGAATTAATCCACAAGAGAGGGGAGGGTCTAAGAGAATGTCTAAGAGGGGTCCAAGGGGGAATTACCCATGTCTATTAATTCCATCCACATTTCTGAATTTTATTACCATTATGTATTAAACTCTATTTTCTGATTGAGTGTCCCCAAAGCCAATCATTGAGTGCATGTAAGAGGATGGGTGTGAGAAGTCAAATCCCATAGTTATTGGGAGCATGGGGGTTGAGTATAAGAAAGTAATTGAAAGAGAGGAAATATGTATGGGAAGTTACAATAGTTTTAGATAATCAAGTTTTTGCATGAACAACAAGTAGAGAACATGAAAAGAGAGCTTGGAGCTAGAGGAACCTTGGAGGGACAATTTTGGAGCATGTTGGAGCGTTTTTGTAGTGTATTTAGAGATTAATACTGAAGAGTGATGTCGTTAGGCCTGGAAAGTGAAATCATGTGTGAGTTTCACTGTAACAACATGTGTTTGTTGTTGGTTGTTGGTAGTTTTCCTAGCAGTGAGTTCCCTTGAGTTCATAGCAGAGGGATTTTTGGTCACCTATTCCAAAGAGACCCATTTAAATGAATGGGATGCTTGAGGGATTGAGATCAGTAAAGGGGTGAATTCCTTGGGTTGGGCAAGTCAAGAGGAAGAGAGCTGGTGGAAAATCAAGATAGTTGTAGGAGAATACTAGTGTGATGTGGGGATTTCTAAGTTGTGAGTTGACAATTAGAGACCACCCTCTTTTGTTTATTTCTAGCCCCATCTCGGGGGTGAATTTTTTTTGAAATTTGGAATAGTGAGACTATGGTTGGGTGGAATAGCAAGCAGTTGGTTGCACAAATGAATTAAAAGATAAGTGTTTTATTTGTTTATGTGTTGTGTTTATTAGTTAAATTGTTGTGCATCCACTATGTGTTTTGTTATCACTCTGTAACTTCCCAGAGGTTGTTGTGAGGTAAGAAGAAATCTAACAGAGGTAACCTTAACCAACCGCTTCAAAACTGGAGCTAGCCCTACCAGTTTCAGAGAGGGATCTCTCTGTGAGTTTTAGATTTGTTTAGATTTTCAAGATTTTAGGCTAGTTAAAAATAATATAACCGAGTTGTTTGTATTGCTTTAAATGAAATGGCTGAATATCACTTACGCTTCCATTGGGCTATGGGGTTTGTTTTAAAAAGATAGAGGTTAAAGGCAGCTTTTATAAGATTCATTTTACAGGGTGAGATAGTGCTAACGCTAGATTCTTTTGGAATATAAAGGTGTATTGTTGAAAAGGTGAGATATCAGTTAAAACAAAAAAGCATTTAAGAATTTCTTTGTTATAACGTCAGAAGAAAAACTTTTAAATCTATAAAAGATTAAGAACAAAGTACACAATGGAAAATTCTGCAACTTTAACTTCTTTTAAAGATTAGATTTAGAAAGACAATATGATAATAGAGAAGGAAAAAACTTTTATGTAGACAGAGGAAACTTCACCAATGATGAACACTCAGGAATCCTGTGAAACTTCTCTTTGTATTATTGGGATAACTTCTTGATAAAAATTATAGCGATTAGAGCTTGCTTGGGCGTAAATATCAACAACCCTCAATACTTCTAAGATGGAAATATTTATAATAAAAGTTACAATGACCTTGTCATTATTGATTAGGACGTGATGGAGTCTGAGTCTAACTAACTAACTAACAAAATGCAAAAATGTAGTAACAGATGACGATGTGTTAAATATCTCATGCTAATTTCGGGGAAGATCGTTGATGAGTCATTCAGATGACTTCAACTATGTTGGATGCTGAGTTAGATGAGGCTTTACCTTTACTCAATCAATTCGCATAGCTCATTCCATCTTTGTGTGCTTGGGATGGTAAATTTCAATAGTCAGCGGTAGACTTCATCCATCTCGGTGTATTTAGTGAAAGTCGACTTGATGAGGAAGATGTACTTGATTTCATGATGTATGTTGAGGTCATGTTGTAGATTCTCCAACAACGCTTTACCCTTGATGTTGCCCTGTATCCCTGAAAACTTAGAACTATCTTTGGCCATGGTAGAGATCCTTTGCTTGTAATCGGACAAAGTCATTAATTTATCATTTAGGACACGTAGATCGGGAAGACCCTTTTTCTGTAAGGCTTCAATCTTGCTAAAAAATATATGAACACCAATGTCCATATTCTAAGCCTTTTCCTCCAACTGTAACATTAGTCCTTTTTTAGTCAACACTCTTTTTACTTTGAGGATAGTCTTTGTTTTGTCTTCGACTTTCAGTTCTTCCAACTCTTCTCTTGTTTTTGAGTTCAGAAACTTGATGATCTCGTTGGTTGTAGAGGGCATCTCACCTATCTTTGTTCTTATCCTGTTAATGGTTTGCCCACTCTTTAACACCAGATCATGTTGCTTGAACATGATTTGCACCATGGGCCAAATTTCATTTATGGATTTCGAGATATCTGTCCATATATTTTCCTTAGCCTCTACTAATGTCTTACCTGCCACTATTTGTTTCTAGAGCTGTTGTATTTCTTTCTTAAGCTTCTCTGCTGCCTGTCTCTCAACATTGTATCTTGTTTGGAAAGAAGATTTGAGTTACTGGAGATTTTCAACCTCCCTTTTCAACCTGTTAATCTTTGTTTCCTGTAGATTCATTTCCTCCATGGACTTTGCTAGCTCCACATTTTTTTCCAGTGCTGTCAATGGAGTTGCTGATGGAATTTTTGCAGTAGTGGTTGTTGACATAGTTGTTTTACTGACTTCTATGATGGGAATTGTACTCAATGGAATGACTTCCATCGGGGTCGATTGTTACTTCTATTTCAATAACTTTTCCAACTCTGCCTCCATTTCCCTGAGTTGTGCGTTCTGTTGCATGATAAGTTTCAGCAATTCTTCTTTCTCATTTTCTGCCTTGGCTATTTCTTTATCTTGTGAATCCTCTGTTGGTGGCAATTTCAGTTGTTTTCTTAGAGATGCAATGTCATCATTCTTCTTATTTATCATTTCCTCTTCTTCTTTTACATTTGAGGGATCGTACCCGATCTTGAGCACCAACTCCTCTAAGGATTTTACTATGTTGTCTTTTGCAAAAGAGGATATCTTTTCCAATTTCAATTGGGTCTGAACATTGCTTAAAGATACCTGTAACTTAGCTACAGTAGAGGAAGCATGTGCTAATGTGGAGAAGACCATTTCTCTAGTTTGTCTATGCAAATCCATATGGTTAGCTGGATGGACTTGTTTAGTGTCAAAAACAATAGTTGACCTCTTGTAGTCAGTGATCTCTTTGGGTTGAGGCACCTGTGCTTGCAGGAATGCCAGATGCATTCTTCTTTTCTCTGTGTCAAAGGCTGACAATAGTCTATGCTGTGTTGTGGAGGTTTTCTTCTAGAACTGGGAGTAGGTGTTATTAGTCAGCAGTTGGTTCTTCTTTTTAATCATATCATATTTCTCAAAAATTCTTACAGGTGCAGATCTTTGTGGATCTTGGGTGGTCACATCTATCTCTGTTTGCTTCTTTGAAGAAGAAGTTGACACCACCTGTTGTCTTCTTTCAATCATTGTGGCAGAATAGGGCTCTTTGTCACCAAACATGTGAGTAGCATGAGTGGTTTTGGGTTTCTTGTTGTATACCTGAAAATCTTCTGTCGATACCTCAGTGATTGAAGGTGAATCATCCTTCCTTGGCCTTTTTTCCTTGGGTACCTGTGGAGTGGAAGTCAGTGAAAAAGATACTAAAGGGGATTCCTGTGGATCTGTATCTACCAGAGTGTTTGTTTCCCACTCTGTCTGGTTCACATATTTTTCAATTTCTAGTTTGAGAGTGTGAGCATAAGGTGAACTTTTGTTCTTGGATATCATCTCTGCAATGATCCCACTGGGGTCATATCGCCAAATAAAACTGGTGATGAATTTCATTTCCCTCAATAACTTATCTGCCTCTTCCCCAACAGCTGGACTGTTGCAGATAAATGGTCCTATTTTCCCCTTGATCCTCATCTGTTGTTTTTTCTTTAGAGACACAAAATGGATGTCATCTGAGTTTATCATCTGACAAATATACTCCAGTGCGAATATTCGAACATGCACATACTTGGGCAACTTGTATGGAGCTAGTTCACACACATACACTCTGATTTATGTGTGATTCTAGTATAGGAACCATTCCCCAGTCTTTGTGAGATCCAAAAGGTGCAGAACCCTTTGGATCTCCTCGTTTATCCTCGGCTCTGGTCTTCCACTAAGAATGCCTACCACTGGATGATAAAATATCTCAATGAATTGTTTGAAAGTGAACTCAGTGGAGATTCTCCTGAGCAGTAACATCCATAAAGTGACTGCTTGAGGTTTTCCTTCCTTTTACATCTTCTGGATGTGAAAGAAAAAATTGTCCGCTTGATAGAACATGAACATGTAGGCCAATATTTAAGAATACCAGAACATGCCTTTTGTAGGGAAATTTGCCAACTGGTCGTGTAGGTTCTTGGCCAAGAAACCGTTGTAGTTGAAATGGGTGGCCAATTTCTCTTCAGCAGAGAAAATGGACAGGAAACCTAAGATAGGTTCATCCACCCATTCGTCTTAGAAATAACCGAGAAAATAACACAATGTTGAGATAATCTGATTTTTCTTTTCGAAAAATATAGACGAGTGATAGGGTGGATTCTTCTTAGGGAATTGGGCATCTTGTGGAAGGAACAACTCGAAGATCTGTGCTCTTTGGGGAAAGGTTAGGTTTTGATACAATTCTGTCAGGATTTCAATTGTGAGGGGAGAACAGGGTTCAACTCTAGGCACCTGCATCATATGATCGATGGCATCGGGTGAAATAAGGAAAAGGGTTTCTCCAGATGAAGATACAATGGCTCTCTGATCAGGGAGGTAGTGTGCTTGGCACTTGAGGGCGAACTCAGGAAAGTGATAGACTTGGGGAAAAAGATACAGAGGAAGATTTGACTTCCAAAGCCTGATTTCATCGCTTTGATCGATGAAGGTGTCTCTGAGCTATGAATATAGATCAAAAAATTTGAATTCAGACTTGGTTTCTAAGATTAGATAGTCTTTGTCTGCTAATGGGATCCGATCAAGATTGACAGGAAGTGGGAGAAAAGGATTTTCCTCTACATTTGACTTTTTACTTTTGGGCGCCATTGATTTCCTCTGGTACCTGCACATTGAACACATGTTAGTAGATGAAAAAATCTCGTTCGATGAGGTGTTGCATAGGTGAAGGAAAATGAGTCTCTGATACATAGGGAGTGTGAGTGGAATGGGAACTGACCGAAACAGGGTTGAATTTGACTAAACGAGTATCTGTTGGGCGAAGAAGGACAGGTCAGATGAACAACGAGTATGTGGCCAGACATAAATGGCCAACAGATCGTTTAGAGAGTGAGAGGTTAAGTTGAAGGACATCTGACGTGTGAAAACGATTGACGTGCAAAAAGGCGATTGGGAAATGAATGGAATGGATATGACCTATAACGGTTAGCTGGAAGGGAGATGTTGACGGGGTCGTGACATGGAACTGGCAGAGGGTAGTTATGGGATACGACACCTTGGGATGATAGTGGTGATTTGGAAAAATGGTAGGCTTCAAATGTTTGGAGAGGGGAGTTAGGATGCAATGAGGTGATGCCATGTTTGGATGGGGCCTGCCTGGACTTTGCTTCATTCCGGACCCCCCCCA
This sequence comes from Picea engelmannii, assembly GCA_009831015.1. Classification (NCBI taxonomy): domain Eukaryota; kingdom Viridiplantae; phylum Streptophyta; class Pinopsida; order Pinales; family Pinaceae; genus Picea; species Picea engelmannii. The sequence continues at coordinate 2,757,356 of ML776772.1, forward strand.
CCGGTAAAGGTAGAACGGTTGGGGGGGTCCAGAATCCCCTGTGGACCATTCAATTATGCGCTGATGGGATGACCGTAGATCTGAGAACGCCTTTTAAACATCTTTTCAGACACCCCCCCCACCATTAAAGTTCGAAGGATCGGGGGGGGTCTGGAATCTCCTGTGAACCATAGATCTAGGCACCAAAAACTCAGTCGTATATTTAGGCCCGATCTTTAATCTCCAGGGCACAATTCAATATATGATGCAGAACTTAGGCTAAATGACTTTTTGTGGGTTTTGCGCGTATCTTTTTTTTTCTTTTTATCGCCATGGGGTTTAGAAAAACATTTTATCATCAAGACCCTACACTTTCCATCGATCATCTTACACATTTTATTGAAAATAAAACAAATAACCTATGTCCTAACCTACTCCTTTGCGCCTTTATCCCAGCTCAAACTATTGGGCTAAGAAAATACTCTACCTAGGGGCTATTTGACCAAGATTAGACTATTTAGTCAAACTTATTCACTAACTAACTTGATTACTTGGATAACATTAGACAATTTATCCAAGCTTATTCACTAATCCTAGATACTTAAATTCAAAAGACTTGACCATGTTTAAACTGTATGGATCAGGTCGTTGTCATTTCATGGGGCTTAATCCTTTTTCTTTTTCCCTCTTTTATTTATTTTTTTATGTTTTCTTTTTCTGTTTCTTTTCTTTTCATTCCTTTCTCTTTTCTTTTTCCTTTTAGAATGCAACAATGTCTGCAAGTCAAAAACATTAAAGGGACAAAATTACAATCAACATTTGATCCTATAAATTATAGGGTGATAACACGTTTAATAAGAATTTATATTTTGTTGTATTGAGTTATTTAAGTTGCATTCATGTCCTTTTTATCATGTTGTAGATGCATTTAAATAATGGTAACAAACAATAGTTAAATCTGGTTGTAATTCGTAACTGGTAAGCTAAGGAATTAGTTAGTAGAAATTTTAATTTTTATGAGTATTCCCTATGTAATGGACCTCAGCTGGGTTGGGGGATGTTACATTAGACACATATCCCAATGCATGTACACAATTCTCAAGGTGAGTACACAACTCTCAAGGAAAAGACACAACTTCTAATGCAGATACATTGATCCCAATGCAGGGTCACCTACCCATAGTGATGAGTCATGCTTCAACATATATGTCATTAGGTGGTGAAACATCAAGTGACATTATTTAACTTCTCTGTAATGCATTTAACATTTATCATTTCCAAAGTTTAACCATGGCAGGTGTCACGACCCCACAAGATGCATGACCAGATATTGTGATTGTTCACCTCTTGAGGGCATGCGACACCACAATGGTTCTTACTTGGTTTCTTGGCACACCAAGAATACTTCATCCGAAATACATATCTTCACCTAGAGCATGCCCATACTCTATTCCAGGCTGCTAGCAAGTCACACACCTACTCTATTGCAACTATGGTATACATAGACACTTGTTAACAGTTTAACACTTAGTATTATATAAGCATACATTCCATGAACATAAGAAACCAAGAGAACAATTGCGGAACAAATGAAGACAAACAAAGAAATAGTGCAGGAAACATGAATCCTGCTTAACACCCAGATATGTCTTTGTTATTGTGAAACAATTACAATATGAACACTACCAGCTATGTTTACAAATTTGGTAGATTCACGTGACTAGCCTCACCTCACCAAGACACTTATAAATATATTTGTCACACAAAGACTCTTTGTCGCAACTATATCCACAACCTCCCGCAGTGCATCTTAGATGTGCCCACAACCACAAATTTTTTATCCCTTCGTTTCTGCAAAATTTCAAAAAGCTAACACAGATTTTGGTTCTACCTCACACATGCCTCCAACAATTCTACATTTCTAGACTTACCCAAAAACTCCTAGAGCATCCCACTCTTGTCTACTTGTCTTCCATCTTGGAAATGCTTCCTCAATTCATTGCTTTAGACTTTCCTTAGATTTGTTCTCCAAATATCTTACCAATATTCCATGCCTTCCTTTGGTTGTGCACCCTTGCTCTTATAGGGACTCCTAGGGTAACTTGTGAAAAACATCATGTCTTTTGGGTGTGTCACGTCCCTTCATGAATCATCACACTTAGTCGACTCATTACACCCCTTCATGGATCGAGTGCACCCATCCAGGCCCATGCATCCATTAACCATCATGTCTCTTGGACCGACATGCCCTATCCTTGGGAGTGCACCCCTTTCCTTATGAATTCTCTTGTTCCAATCGCTATGACTTCTCGTGGATGTGTCAATGGGGTCGTCTAACCTCTCTGGTGCACCCATGTTTCTAAGGGAAGATGGGTCCACTCCTTGGGCATGCTTCTAAGTTTCCCCTCCCTTTCCCAAATTAAATCCAAGTCTATGTCAATCATTCTAAGGAAAGTAAGGTGTGTTCCCTTTTGGCCCTGCACATCACCATAGTGTGCCCAAGGTTCTCCTGCTCAAACCCAAACGTATTTGTTTTCCCAAGCGATTACTTCTTCCTTGTGCTCTTCTTTCGTTCCATTATCGAATCTTCCCAAGGAGCACGTGTGCTTAGTGGGTGTCATGGGAGACCTTACATCCTCCACCACTCCAAGTTGTTATCGTCCCTGGTAGAATCCATCAATTTTTGTGGCCTATCTTCCCCATCTCTGGAGCTCGTCACCACTCAACAACTATTGTCTCCTCAACTACTGTCATCAAGGAAAAATCCCCTTAGGAAGTTACACGAGTCTACAAAATGTCGATGCTCTATGACTTACTATTTCTTCCATACTTCATTCTGTCTTCCCATGCTTTCATGCATTAGATCCCCTTGTGACTTTGGTTGATTGGGTAACTAGTCCAATTGTTGTGCCTCTATCTTAAGAACTCACATCTTCACTTTAAAACATATATTTATATATGAAACCTCATCACATCTGCAACTCTTTGTTTCCTCCAATATTTTAAGTCACCCACTATGTTCTTGACATTTTTCACCAAGGCACCTCCTCACGATGCCCCATTGGCCTCACTACCTCCCATCAAGACAATGATCCAACATGCCACAATATAGTTTGAAGGTGAAGGGGGATGGATGGTTGGGTCATCTCCCTCATCTCCAATATTTCCCAATGTGATTGACGAAGTGTCACCATACATCTACATTATGTACATAAGCAACAATACACTCAAACCGATTTTACCTTCACACTCCTCCATGAGTCATTCTAGCTCAAGTTCATAAGACCATTCACCATGTCCACTAGAGGAGGAATCAACCTCTTCCTTGTCTCTCTTCCACCAAGGTTGTTGTGTTTCCCTCACGTCCTCTTGCTTCAAGAATGGTTTCTGCTCATGTTCAATGAACTTCTCTGGCATCCTCAACATATTCGCTACCACTCAACAAATTTCAAACATAAATCATCCAAAACATCCATTGTCTTAACCAAATCTCAAACTATTTCTTCAACATCGACAAGCCTTTGTTCCACTAACACGAGATTCCTTTCATTCTATGCGTTAGACTATCCAACCATCACCCCACATCATCCAAGTTCATCTTCACAAGGTTTCCTTCTTTGGTTGTCTACAACAACCATCTACAATGAAGACATCCACGCGACTCCTTCCTTCCTCCTTATGGTAGGAATCAAACATGGAGTCTATCCTAAGTAAATGGTCAAATTGTTCATGTGAGGAATAAGTATTACCTTTTCCTTCCTCATGAACTCATGTCCCAACACAACTTTGAAATCCTCCATAAGAACAACAATGAAACTCCTCTTTCCGCACTAGTCACAAACCTTCAGCAAGATTTCTTTGGCCACATCAATAACCCTCTCTACACCTACATTGATTTTCTTGAAGGTTGTCTGTGTTGGTTCAGGTTGCAACCCAAGCCTCTGCACTATGTCTTCCCTCAAGATATTATGATTTGCCCCACTATCCACCATGGCTATCACTGACTTCCCGTTGAGTTCGGCCTACACATAACAAAGTTCCATCTCATATTTATCTTGGTTCTCTGTGGATTCACCTTCCATAAACACGTTCAATACCTGCAAGACTCCAACATATGGGTTTTATTCCTTCTCCAAAGAATTCAACTTTTGTTTCAAGGGGAAATTCTTTGCATATTTCTTCTTGGCACAAATCCAACATGAAATCAACTTATTCTCTTTCATTGTGTCCATTTTCTTGGAATTGTCTTCGCTTCCCTTGGATGTATTCGTTTTCCCTATCCTTCCTCTTCCCATTCCCTTTCTACTTCTCTCATTTTGGGTGTCCTCATTGTTCCTAGGACCTGTCTTGGGTTCACCTCGAAAGTACAACAATTTGTTTTTGTGGTGATTTTTGTTGTAAGAGTTTGTACATTTTTTCATCACAACTCACTATGTGCTCGCGGTTGAACATAATTCATGAAGTGGAAAATTTTGTCTTCTTCTGACATCTCTTTTATCTCCAACATGAGCCTTGTGAACTCCTTGATGTAGGCTTGGATCTTACTAGCATGATTGAGATCCAACAATTGATTCCTTGTGATCCATGCTTGGTTTCCCAGACCAAACTGTTCCTTCAAGGCTACCTTCATCTCTACCCAATTTTCGATATTATCAATGATTCTCCTAGCTGCTAAGTCTTCCACCTGGTTCCTCCACCAAAGATTAGTGGTTCCTATCAATAACATTGTTGCAACGTTCACCTTGGCTTCATATGAACTTTCGATCAACTGCTCCAAGTACTTCTCAATGTCCCAAAAAAAAATTCCAAGCAACTTAGCATTGCAAGTATCATCATATGGCTCAAATTCCCTTATCTTGATCCTTATCAACATGGCAACAAATATTTGTCCATTATCCAAATCTCGCTTCAACAATGTGATGGTTTCATCTTGGTCCTTCAATCTCTTTGTGAATGCAGCAGGTGGATCCTTTTTTTTCCTTGAGTCTGTCCTGGATGTCATTGGTCAAGTTTCCATTCATCACATATGCAGCTATGTGACACTCTTGAACAACTTCATTAAACCCATGCTTCATCTTTCTCATCTCATCCTCCATCTGGTTGAAATTCTCACCATGTTGGCACATTGCATCTGTCACCTACTCGACAATCCTCTCCAAGATAACAAGTCAATCCTTCATTATATCAGTCTTGAGCTCCCTCTCAGTGTAACTATCATTTGCATGTGACCCAGCCATGTATGCCCCTCCAAGTATCTTCACTTTACTTGCAAAAGGGTTCATCCAAGGCACCCAAGACTTCTTCAAAATTATGCGATCAACTATGCGATTACTTCTATGATCGGGTATGCGACAAGTTCTATGATATTCCTATGTTCGTCCACCTTGCCCAAGTTCTTAGATCACCCTCAGAACTTTGTTCTTGGATTTCCTAAGGAGTGTTCCCAGGTCAACACACAAGTCACAACTTTGTCCTTAACTCGAACTTTCACTTCCATCACAAACCACCAGTCTATACTCAGGTTTTCTTTCTGATGGGTCAATTCGTTGAACCCTCACCAAGCCTACACCCATATTGTATTTCCAACAAGTCTTCTCCTCCCACCACTATTTTGAATGTAATAGTGGTGAAGAGCCAAATCTACTCTGATACCACCTGTCACAACCCCACATGATGCTTGATCAAATCTTGCGATCATTCACCTCTTGAGGGTGTGCGACGACATGAAGTTTCTTACTTGGTTTCTTGGCACACCAAGAATACTTCGTTTGGAATACACCTCTTCACCTAGAGCATACCCATACTCTGTTCTAGGCTACCAATGAGGCACACTCCTACTCTAGTGAAAGTATTGTATACTTATACACTTGTTAATAGTTTAACACGTATTCTTATATAATAATACATTCCATGAACATGAGAAACCAAGAGAACAATTGCATAACAAACAAAGACAAATAAAGAAATAGTGTGGGTGGCAGGAACTATGCCTAAGACCCAACTAAGTCTTTGTTATTGTGAAATGGTTACAATATGAGCACTACCAAATTGTTATACAAATTCAACAGAGTCACATGACGCGCCTCACCTCACCAAGACACTCATAAAAAGATTCATCACACCAAGACTCTCTATCAAGACCATCTCTGCAACCTCCTACGGTGCACCTCATATGTTCCCATAATCGCATACTTGATGTCCCTTCATTTCCACAAACTTTCACCAAGCCGACACAGATTTTGGTTCTACCTCAAACATGCCTCCAATAGACCTGCGTTTCGAAACTTCCCAGGTTTGAGAGGCATAATACCCTCCAGGTGGAGATTAGAAGTGAGATAAAATACAGGAAAGGAAGAGATTTAAGGAGAAAATGATAATAAAGGGAAGGGTAGGGTAAAAGATAAGATAGAGAGAATATGTTTGTTGAAGTAGATGATGGATAGTGGGTTTCCATGATTGGCTAAGTTTATAGCCATCATCATGATTAAAATTGTTGGGTTTTTTTATATTTTGATAGCTTCCTCCACCTCCCAAATCAAAAAAACCTTTCACTCAACTCTTCACTCCAGAACTAAAAAGGACCCTTCTTCTACCTCGCATTTAGATCTCATTTCTCTTCCCTACATTCATGGAATTATTGATCATATTTCTAATATATTAGCTAAAAACAATATCAAAAATATTTTTAAACCCAGTAAAACCCTCAAACATCTTTTTAGAAATGATAAGGATAAATCTGACCCTATGCTAAGCCAAGGAGTTTATCAAATTCCATGTTCTTGTGGGAAATCCTCCATTGGCCAAATAGGTAGATCAATTAAAACATGTCTTAAAGAACATATAGTTGACACATTCCACAACCAAATCTATAAGTCAGTCATCTCCAAACAATTCCACAATTCTAAACACCTTATTTGTTTTGACCAAGAAAAAACCATTGCATCAACACCTTATTACTCCTCCTGTATCATACGGGAAGCTCTTGAAATAGAAAAACACCCTAACAATTTTAATCGGGATGATGGCTATAAACTCAACCAATCATGGAAACTCATTATGCATCATCTAATTCAATAAACATAATCTCTATATCTTATATTTTATCCTACCCTTCCCTTTATTCTCAATTTCTCCTTAAATCTATTCCTTTATTGTATCTTATCTGGCTTCTAATCTCCACTTTTGAGGGTATTCTCCCTCTCAAACCTCCTTTGGAAATTCTTCTCTTCTTCATCCTTATTTCTTATGACCTTGTTTGTCTTTATTATTTATTTCCATGTTCCCCTCCCCACCCGTGTGTTTTCATTTCAACATTTATCCCTCACATTCAAAAAATATTTAAAATTTTAAAATTTTTCACCTTTACGTTTTCGTTCCTTTGAATTTTATTATTCCTCAATGACTATTAAATCATTTTTTGATTATTTTATTTTTTTATCATCTCTCTCCAACTGCTATTATATTTTATTTTATTTAATATTAACCCCAACATACTCTTTTCTACCATTCTTACAACGGATATGTCCCTGATGATGGGTTGAGTGTCTGTTATTGGATAAATCTGTAAGTGCAGACACAAACCGATTTCCCTAGATCCACCTGGATCTAGAAAAAAGAAAGACAGAATATGACTCTTTCCCTATATTTAAACTATTGAATTAAATAAGAGGCAAGAACAAAGAACATACCTTATTATCACTTCCTATGGTCTTTGTTTCTCCTGCTTCACTTCAGTGCTCTCGCGCAGTCAAGACCAAGAAAACACAAACCAACCAAAGTGAAGAAAGAATAATCTATTCAACAGTCAATCTATGTATATGATCAAGGAATTATACAATAAAGTGGAAAAATCTTTATGGGAAAGGGACATATTACTGTATCATATTAATGGAAAGTAAAGCTTACAACCTGAGCCTTGATGTCGCAAACTTCCTTTCGATGGCCCTTGGCTCTGACACACACACTTTCTCACTTGCATGAAGAACGCCAACCCCTTTGGATAAACTTGTTGGAGTTTCCAAGCTGTTGTAGCTTCAGTCCTTCATACAATTCTTTCACTAATTCTCCAATGAATCTTGCTTAACCTTGCTTGTTTGCTTAACCTTTTCCATGAGAATTCCCTCAATATATAGGAGAGAATGAATTAGTTACTTGGATAAGAATGATCCCAAAATATCAGGGAATCCAGTACTAGGATAAATGTAGTGTCCCCAAGGTCGAGCCCCGTTGCAAATCATGATATATGAAATGAATTGTAAACATGTTCTATAGGCTGGTGAGCCAAGTTTTGTATAAGTTGGTAGGCTTATGTGTTTGTTAGGCCAGGGAGCCTAAGTGTTGAAGGCCAGTAGCCTGTTGTTGTACTTGTATGTATGCAGAATGATTAATAAAATATAAACACCGCCAGGTGCAGACGAAACATGATGAATGAGTGAAGGGGGACTGAGCGTCCACAGAGTGGGCAAGGGATTAGGGGATGGAAGGTGGAAAAAGGGGCTAAGTGTTGAGCCTAGGGGGCTTAAGCCTGGGAATAATATTTTAATATTATTTCCAAAAATCCATGTGTACTTTATTTTTATCCTAAGTTCCTGGCAAGGAGAAAACGTGCAAAGGGGATGCACATTGTGGGAACGCATGCAGTTCCCAGGGTGACAAGTGTCAACCCTGGTGCATGCAAATATAATAGCCGATATGAACCTTGTGAGGGGGGTCTTCTCCATTCAGACCCGAACCTCTGAGCGTGGAACCGATACGACATCTGCAAGAACACCCCTGTACAGAACCATGGAGTCGGTCTCTGCAAGAATACCCTAGTTCATCTCTGAAAGCCGTAAATCCTGTGTTTGTTTTGAAAAATCCGTGTACGCCCTCTATTCTGAGAGCCGAGAAGATTGTGTCCGTCTGAAAGGCCAGTTTACTCTTTACCCATTCGGAACTAGGGAGTCTGTGTAATTCCCTGCGTGGATTGTTGTCACGCATTCCTAGAATCAACACCGTGAGACCTTGCCGCCATTGTTTAGCTTGTGTGAGAAGCCCGAGTCTGTATTCCCGGTTGACTGTGGTGGTCACGCAGTGCTGGTCTGCGCATGGCATACTGGCCAGAGTAAGCCATTGCTGAGCTTTTGTATGACCCCTCTCCAGGTGAGGGAGGTGGTTGATGTTGGAAGAGGCAGGTTGCCAGGCCTGCGAGCAACTCTTTCCAGGTGAAAGAGTTTGTTGGGAAGTGGTTTCTTCCAGAGAGTGTCCAGCACCAGCTATGGGCTTTGAGACTTCCTGATCCGACCTGTTTCTGAGACCCAGAGAGGGAGGTTAGCACCTATGTACTGTGTGTGTGAAGGTGTATACTCCCGGGTGGAACAGGCATGTGGGGAATGAGAGTCTGGTAGTAGTGGGCGTAAGATGGCATCTTTGGGAAGAATCCTTCCAAATATTTCTGTGTTGTTTTCCCTGTAACCTCAGCCTATCCTAGGATTCCTTGCCTTGGGGTGGAGATCAGTCCTAGCTCGGGGGTGACCCACTGTTGAGATGATGAGCAGTGTGGTCTAAGACTGGGAGGTTCGTGGAAGGCCTGCACTTGGTTGGTGGATTTCACCACTGTTACAAGATAAGTATCTAACTATGTTCTTATCACATTTTGGCATGACTGTGCTGTATATATTATCATGTTTTATGATGTGTATATGAATTAGTATGAAGTGCTATTGATTGTTAATTATGGCAATAATATGAATACTCTATGTAGAATGTGTTTACTTGTTTAAATGCATGTGGAGTATATACTGGACTGTATGTGTTATGTGAAAAGTGTGTACAGATTGTTACATAGTGCGTTAAAAGCCTTGGTATCAGAGCCAACGTTTCGACACTGATCCTAGATGGGCTAGTGGAGCGGTCTTTGGACCGAGAATGCGAGGGGAAATTGAGTTAGGAGGACCAATTTTGGACCCTGGTTTGTTCCAAAGTGTCAACAGGACACTTGACGAGTTTTTATTAAGCTCAGGAGGTATAGTGGTGCTATGAAACCGCAGCTGGTGTGGTCTATGGCCACGGGGAGACAGGTCTCTACACCAATGGTGTTAGAACCGTAGGATCTGTTTGGGAGGGAAGGCGAACCCTTGTAACCGTCAGATCTGGAGAATGTGCACAAGGTTTAAAGCCTTTGGATATTGCACAGGGGATTGGAAAATTGCGATACGCGAAATCCCGATTTGGTTAGGAACGGTATGAGCCGTCAGATCTCAGTCGGAAAACTCGACAGCCGTTGGATCTGTCGGGAGATGCCCGAAGGCTAAACCTTAGTATTTAGAGGCGAAAGCTCCGAAATAGCGAGAGAGAATCTGAGCCGTCCGTCTAAGGAAGGACGCGTGTCGCGTGATCGTCCAATTCAGAGATCCAAACACCTGGACTCACGTAGGTGAGTGTTTTTGACCTTGTACCGGGCGAAGTCCCGATATTTGATCCGAGCCTTCCAACAGTTGAGACACATGGCGGAGATAGAGTGACCCGTCGGTATACAGGCTACCAGGGTTTTGAGTTGACAAAGGATTTTGTCATCGGGGAATCAAAATTCCCGAAGTCTCGAGATTGAATCGGGACCGTCCATTCATTGAGGATGTGTGGTAGCAATCTCGGCAATCGGGGAAAGTCCCGATAGAAAATTTGAATCGAAAATCGGGGTTCGAGGAATCGCGAATCCTGAGGACATTGTGTTTCGGCTTTGGAAAGTTCGAAACCCCAATAAGAGATAATACTGTGATCATGTAAGAGGAGGTCGGGTGAGTCCCGAGTCTAGCCCGAAGGGCTAATGGGAGTTAGAGCGCATCAGCGTTTGGAAGCCCAAAACCCCGATAAGGGTATAAGGCTGCGGTCTTATAAGACTGCGGTCACATGGACCTTGGCTTAACCGCAAAGGGCTAAAGAAAAAGGCGCATCGGCAAATCGGAGATCGGGAGTTCATTAGAATAGGAACTCATGTCATTGGGGATCACGAAACCCCGACACCCGAAGCTTCAGTCGGGGAGATGTACCCCGTAGACACCTGAAGAGAACCACATGCTAGAGAGTGTGAAGACAAGCGAGAGAGGTGGGACCTGATGACGTCGTTAAAAGTGACGTGGACCCTCCTGAATGTACCCCAGGCCACGGTGGTGAAGGGAAACAGCTGTACTGTGGGCCTAGAGAATAAAGTAATTCACGATTTCATGGATTCACGAGATAAGTGCATGGGAGCTTGACATTGAAACTCACGAAGTCGTGAAGTAGCGAGAACGAGAGGAGAAAAGTCAACATCGCTTCTTGGGGTTTCGTGAAAGGGAGGTGCCAGGGTTGGACACCACAACTCATGAGGGTGCGAGTAGCGAAGAGTGCTAACACTTAGACTTAGACCTAGACTACGGTCATGCGTCGCAGACCCTAGCGAGGAGAGAGTCATACCCTTGTCGCATCTCGGGTATTGGTGTTTAGAGGAATGAGTCGAAGGTTTTCGACTCACGAACTCGCGAGATCGCGAGTTGCGAAAAGGGTGACTTGGGTTTTGTATATTTAACTGTCGGATCTTCGTGGACTGAGATTCTGAAGTTCTGAAGTCCCAAAAATTATAGAGCCACACAGAGCTCGGAAAACTTTGTGAAGTCGAAATGTCTTTCGTTCTTGTTCGTATTAGTTATAAATGTTGTGGATTGTTCATGAAGTTTAATGGCCTGAAAAATTTCGAATTCAATTGAACAGTGCGTGTGAAGAGTTCAACAAAATCTAGAACTCCAATTAATCAACGTCGAGTATGGAGTGGGGAAGAGTGCAGATTACCCTTGGAATGGAAGATGAACGGGAGGGAAAGGATGTTAACCTGGGAATCAAAGGCTCAAACTCCAATGGACATGGAAAGAAGATGGATAAGGAATAACCCATGATGAAAATCATTGAAAGGTTGCAAAGAGAGGCCAAGGCTCATCGAGATGATAGCCGAAAACTTATGAAAGTCAGGGATTGGCAGGGTGAGCTAAACTTAAAAATTTTAAAGAGCCTAGAAAGAATAGAGAAGAAACTTGAGAAGGGAAGAGACTCAAGTATGACAAAGAGTCACAGAAATCATGGGAGAAGAAGTAGATGGAGGAGTGGTAGCTGACATTACAGTCGCTCTCAAAAACATTCTGACAGGGAGACACACAGTAGTTCGAGCCTGTTCCCTACCAGAAAGCATCGAAAATCTGGAAAGTAGGAATTGAAGGGAGAGATGAACAAAATTAAACCTCCAACATTTGATGGAGAGCATAAGAAGGAGGAAGATGTTGAGACATGGTTTCTTGGCATGAAGAAATACTTCCAGCTACAGAATTATTCTGCCCATGTAGAAGGAAGAATTGCAATGTACCAGCTGAAAGGAAAAGTGTCCATGTGGTGGGATCAGTTTGTGCAGGTGCAACACATCAGAGAGAAAGAGGTCACATGGAAGGAGTTTAAGAGGTATTTTGAGAAGAAATACCTGACTAAAAGATACTATGACAGAAAGATGAAGGAGTTCTTCGAACTCAAGCTAGGCAGGATGACCATTGATGAGTATGAATGAAATTTTCTGGAACTACTGAAGTATGTTCCATTCATCAAAGATGAGGCTGTTAAAATTCAGGGGTATCTGAGTGGACTGCCACCTTCCATTGGTGACAAGATTCAATACAATGATCCTAAGACCATGGAAGAAACCATAAGAAGGGAGAAATGCCTATACGAACAACAAAGAGAAAAGCCTACCTTTCAGAAGGCTTGGAATGATCGGAGGAAGTTTAAGAAGGAACAGAGGCAAAAGGGAAGCAAGCCTTCCTTTTTTAGAAACATTCTTTAGGGACAGCCATCATTTAGAGAGCCGAGAATGACTGAAGAGAGACCACAAAGACAGATATAGGCACCCATTCAGTGTTGGGGCTGTCAAGGAAACCACAAGTACAGAGATTGTCCCCATAAAAATGGTAAGGCGAGAACTGTACATACTGTTCAGCAAGTTGAAACAGTGGAGGATATGGGCAGCAGAATGTCGAGGATCTACGCAGCCCTGGACAATAATCAAGTGGAATTTCAATCGCACATGATTGAAGTGGAAGGTATGATCAACAACTGACCACTTGTTATTTTAATTAATTCAGGGGCTAGCCATAGTTATGTAGATCCTAGAGTGGTGGAAAGTTTGCATCTAGCGAGAAGCAAACATGAGAAGTCTTGGTTAGTGCAGTTGGCCACAGGTACCAAGAGGAAGGTCACTGAATTGGTTAAGTCCTGTTCAGTGGACATGAAAGGAATGAGCACTAAGGCTGAATTGAACATTCCACATTTAGGCTCATACGATTGCTTAATTTGGATGGAGTGGTTGGACCAGCACCATGCCCTTCTGTATTTCCGTAACAAGAGGTTCATATGTCTGAACGAAGAGGGAAATCAGGTAACAGTCCAAGGAATTCCCAGAGCCGTGGCTATGAGGGAAATCTCATCTATGCAGCTGAAGAAATGTTACCAGAAAGGCTGTCAATTATTTGCAGCCCGGGTGGAAGAAGTATTCCAAGATGTGGTCTCGAATTTGGAAAACCACAAGGTACTCAAAGAATTTAAGGACATATTTCAGGAGGTGGTTGGACTACCTCCGAAGAGGGACATCGATTTTTCTATAAATTTGATGCCTGGAACAACTCCAGTTTCGAAAGCTCCTTATAGGATGAGTACGCCAGAGCTGCAAGAGTTGCAATTGCAGCTCGATGAGCTACTAAAGAAAGGTTACATTTTCCCCAGTGTGTCACCGTGGGGAGCCCTAGTCCTATTCGTGAAGAAGAAAGATGGGACATTGAGGCTGTGCCTTGACTTTTAGCAGTTGAATAAGGTCACTGTCAAGAACAAGTATCCTTTGTCGAGGATTGATGATCTTTTCGATCAGTTGAAGGAGGAAAAAATATTTTTGAAAATAGATCTCCGATATGGATATCACCAAGTGAGAATAAGGGATGAGGACATCAGCAAGACCGCCTTTAGAACAAGGTACAGTCATTATGAGTTTACAGTGGTGCCGTTTGGATTGTCCAACATGCCTGTTGTCTTTATGTGCTTAATGAATGGAGTGTTCAGAAATTATTTGGACAAGTTTGTCATAGTGTTCTTGGATGATATCTTGGTGTATTCCAAGACTGAGGAAGAACACGAACAACACCTTAGAATGGTGCTGCAGGTGTTGAGAGAACACCAGTTGTACGCAAAACTGAGCAAGTGCTCATTTTACCAAAAGAAGATCCATTATCTGGGACACATTATATCAGAGGAGGGGATTGTTGTGGATCCTGAGAAGGTACAGGCCATTCAAGAATGGCCAGTGCCAAGGAATGTAACAGAAGTTAGATCCTTTATGGGTCTGGCAGGCTATTATAGGAGGTTCATAGCCAGATTTTCAAGGATAGATCATGCTATCACTTCCTTGCAAAGGAAGGGGAAGAAGTTCCAGTGGACTGAAGAATGCAAGAGCAGCTTCCAGCGCTTGAAGCAGCTACTCACTAGTGCTCCAATCCTAAAGATTGCAGATCCAAATAAAGATTACATAGTGTGCATAGATGCATGTAAGGAGGGGCTGGGAGGAGTTCTCAGCCAAGAGGGATTTGTAATTTGTTATGAATCCCGAAAGCTRAAAGAGCATGAAAAGAATTATTCCACTCATGATTTAGAGCTGGCAGCAGTTTTCCACGCATTGAGGAAATGGAGAAATTACCTCATGGGAAAGGGATTTGAATTAAGAACAGACCACAACGGACTGAAATATTTATTTGATCAGCCGACCTTAAATGCCAGACAAATTAGATGGCTGAAATTTTTGTGTGAATATGACTTTGATATTAGGTATATCAAAGGGAAAGACAATAAGGTGGTTGATGGACTCAGCAGAAAAGTGCATGAATTACATGCTACAGCCATTAGCATGTACAAAACTGAGTTGAAAGACAGAATTTTGGAAGCTGCAAATGTTGATTTGCAGTACAGAGGTCTAGTAGCAAAGATACAGCAGCGTGAGAGACCACATACCAAGGAAAGTTACACCTTAGGAACTGAGGGTCTACTTATGTATAAAAACAGAGTGTATGTACCCCATGATCGAGAATTGAAGCTGGCAATTCTAAAGGAGATGCATAACGTGGCTTATGCTGGACATCTCGGATATCAGAAGACTGTGGCAGTAGTCAAAGGCCATTATATTTGGTCGGGTTTAAAGAAAGAAATCG
The DNA here is from genome assembly GCA_009831015.1 of Picea engelmannii. NCBI lineage: Eukaryota > Viridiplantae > Streptophyta > Pinopsida > Pinales > Pinaceae > Picea > Picea engelmannii. The sequence continues at coordinate 2,772,577 of ML776772.1, forward strand.
CTGAATACATCGCCAGATGTATGGAGTGCCAAAAGGTTAAGACTGAGCACCGGCACCCAGTAGGGTTACTGCAGCCTTTACCTATTCCTGAGTGGAAATGGGATGTGGTAACAATGGATTTTATCACAGGATTGCCCAGAACAAGCAAGCAACATGATTCAATCATGGTGGTGGTGGACAAGCTTACTAAAGCTGCCCATTTTATTCCATTGAAAACCACCCACAGAGAAACAGATGTTGCTAATATCTTTTTAAAATAAGTTGCACTCTTGCATGGAATTCCTAAGACAATTGTGTCTGATAGGGACCCGAAATTCACTTCAAAATTCTGGAAAGGACTGTTCAAGGGATTTGAAATGAATCTGAACTTTAGTACAGCGTATCATTCCGAGTCTAATGTATAGACAGAGAGAGTGAACAGAGTAATTGAAGACATGCTGATAATGTATGTGATGGATAAACCATCAAGGTGGAAAGACTACCTGCATTTGGTAGAATTCGCCTACAATAATGGGTACCATGCATCATTGAAGGTGAGCCCATTCGAAGAAATTTATGGAAGAAAGTGCAACACTCCAGTGAGCTGGGATAATCTAGCTGACAGAGTAGTAGTTGGACCTGAAATACTCAAAGAGATGGAAGATCAAATGATAAAAATCAAACAGAATCTGAAAGCTGCCCAGGACAGGCAGAAAAGTTACTCTGATAGTAACAGAACCCATAGAGAATTCAAAGTGGGTGACCATGTTTTCCTGAAAGTGAAAACTAACAGGAGTTCCCTGAAATTGGGAAGTTGCATCAAGTTGGCAGCAAGATTTTGTGGGCCATTTGAGATCCTGGAAAGGATTGGTCCAGTAGCATACATGCTTGCATTACCTGCATCTACGACTGTACATAATGTATTTCATGTTTCACTACTTAAGAAATATGTACCTGATGCTAATCATGTTATCGATTGGACTGTGATTCAGTTGGAACCAGAAGGTGTCCTGCAAGTGCATCATGTGCGCATATTGGACAGGAAAAGCAAACAGCTCCGGAATCGAGCTATAGAGCTTGTAAAGGTCCAGTGGACCTGGTACGGTCCTGAGGAAGCGACATGGGAGCATGAAGAAGTTATGCAGGCAGAGTACCCGCATCTTTTTGAAAATTTTGAAAGACTTGCAGAGACAGTGTAAGTTGCACTGAGGACAGTGCAAAAATAAGGGGAGGGGGATTGTAGTGTCCCCAAGGCCGAGCCCCGTTGCAAATCATGATATATAAAATGAATTGTAAACATGTTCTATAGGTTGGTGAGCCAAGTTTTGTATAAGCTGGTAGGCTTATGTGTTTGTTAGGCCAGGGAGCCTAAGTGTTGAAGGCCAGTAGCCTGTTGTTGTACTTGTATGTATGCAGAATGATTAATAAAATATAAACACCGCCAGGTGCAAATGGACCATGATGAATGAGTGAAGGGGGATTGAGCGTCCACAGAGTGGGCAAGGGATTAGGGGTTGGAAGGTGGAAAAAGGGGCTAAGTGTTGAGCCTAGGGGGCTTAAGCCTGGGAATAATATTTTAATATTATTTCCAAAAATCCATGTGTATTTTATTTTTATCCTAAGTTCCTAGCAAGGAGTAAACGTGCAAAGGGGATGCACGTTGTGGGAACGCATGCAGTTCCCAGGGTGACAAGTGTCAACCCTGGTGCATGCAAATATAATAGCCGAGATGAACCGTGTGAGGGGGATCTTCTCCATTCGTACCCGAACCTTTGAGCGTGGAACCAGTACGACATCTGCAAGAACACCCCTGTATAGAACCGTGGAGTCGATCTTTGCAAGAATACCCTGGTTCATCTCTGAAAGCCGTAAAGCCTGTGTTTGTTCTGCAAAATCTGTGTATGCCCTCTGTTCTGAGAGATGAGAAGATTGTGTCTGTCTGAAAGGCCAGTTCACTCTTTACCCATTTGGAACCAGGGAGTCTGTGCAATTCCCTGCGTGGATTTTTGTCACGCGTTCCCAGAATCAACACCGTGAGACCTTGCCGCCATTGTTGAGCTTGTGTGAGAAGCCCGAGTCTGTATTCCCGGTTGACTGTGGTGGTCACGTAGTGTTGGTCCATGTATGACATACTGGCCAGAGTAAGCCATTGTTGAGCTTGTGTATGACCCCTCTCCAGGTGAGGGAGGTGGTTGATGTTGGAAGAGGCAAGTTGTCAGGCCTGCGAGCAACTCTTTCCAGGTGAAAGAGTTTGCTGGGAAGTGGTTTCTTCTGGAGAGTGTCCAGCACCAGCCATGGGCTCTAAGACTTCCTGATCTAGCCTATTTTCGAGACCCAGAGAGGGAGGTTAGCACTGATGGACTGTGCGTGTGAAGGTGTATACTCCCGGGCGGAACAGGCATGTGGGGAATGAGAGTCTGGTAGTAGTGGGCGTAAGATGGAATCTTTGAGAAGAATCCTTCCAAATATTTCTGTGTTGTTTTCCCTATAACCTCAGCGTAGCCTAGGATTCCTTGCCTTGGGGTGGAGCTCAGTCCCAACTCGGGGGTGACCCACTGTTGAGATGATGAGCAGTGTGGTCTAAGGCTGGGAGGTTCGTGGAAGGCCTGCACTTGGTTGGTGGATTTCACCACTGTTACAAGATAAGTATCTAACTATGTTCTTATCACATTTTGGCATGATTGTGCTATATATATTATCATGTTTTCCATTGTGTATATGAATTAGTATGAAGTGTTATTGATTATTAATTATGGCAATAATTCATATGAATACTCTGTGTAGAATGTGTTTACTTGTTTAAATGCATGTGGAGTATATACTGGATTGTATGTGTTATGTGAAAAGTGTGTACAGATTCTTACATAGTGCGTTAAAAGCCTTGGTAAGCGAAAAGTGACACTGGAATTTGGTATCAGAGCGCGAGTAAGATCTGGGCTGCGAAAAGTGACACTACAATAACCATTCGAATGCCATCTCATCCTTCTAGAAGATTCCCTTCTAGAAGCATAGAGAATTCATCTTTTTCCTTGCTTTAGAAAGAGTTCGCACCCTAGCAGTTCAACACAGTGCGAACTTCTCGCACCCTGGCTTAAAGTTGCCTGCGAGAATCATGCATTCTCGCAGGAAAATATACTAGCAACCTGCGAACCTCCTTCAAAAATGATATTTCTGGAAAGAGAAGAAAGTAACTTTTCTCAGGAGAAAGTTCTTATGAAGAGCCCGAGTACACCATCATCCATACATCATCATGATGACCAAAATCATGGGTCACAGTGTCCACTCGAATCATCAAACATTTTGAAAACTCACACAGTCAAATCTCCAGAAAATGCACGTACCTATGTGTGTGTGTGTAACAAAAAATTTTACTTTTGTATTAAAAGGGGGATGCAAAATTTATAATGTAATATTGTTTTAAAAACTTCAAAATGTTGACAAAATTGTTTCACATATGAACTATTCTAAGAGTTATAGCACTAGCATTGACTACTTGGCTTGTATATAGCCTTACATATTGTCATAATAAGAAAAATATCTTGTAGAACATTAGAAAATTCAGAAATTTTTGAGACCATCCTTGTTGAGGTTATTCTTCTTGCTACCATAATTTGACAAGAAGTGGCTTGAGATTTGATTCCTTGCTTTCTCAAATCCTCATTGAACAGTGTCTTCTTCCATAGCTACCATTTGGTCTATATCAAGTGAACCAATAGAAGGCGTAGGGGAAACATATTTCCTTAATTCCTCATATTTAGGCCTTTGTTCCAATTCTAGATTCAAAATTCTATCTTGGAACATTCTAAGTTTTTTTCCTTAGTGTCCTCTAGTCTCTAGCTATTACTTTCCACATTAATGTCCAACTGCATCTACTTTCCCTTGATCTTCTCTATCACTACCTTTGTTATGATCATTTGCCTCTTCATCACCTTCATGTTTTGAGAATTTCTTTGTTCTCGGTCTCTTCTCTAACCATCCCATTTTCTCACATACAATGACCAACATTCTTGGGCTTCATCAATATGCCTTTCACATCTACAACTTATTGGGCTCCCTATGCTACTCGTGTAGGTTTCCAACCCCTAGTGAAAAGAAATATCTTCCAAATCACTTCCACACTTGCATAAAGCTAGACCTTTGAAAAAATATAGCTTCCAAACCTTTCCTATATCTCTAAATTCAATGAATTGAGGTGGTAAGGATTATAATAGATGGGGATGAGATTTGGATTGTTTTGAACTTAATACCACATGCTTCTGGTTTTCCATATTATTAGTGTAGAAGTGAATTGCAACTCGTGGCAACATGGATATGGATGCACGAAGAATTGAAGCTAATAATATGGAATTTACCCTTGTTAATGCTATTCACCACTTGTACATTGCATGTAAATGTGTCACACAATGTCTGAGGTTTGATTTGTGATTCATGGGAGATAGTTATTTATAGCGTCACCCCTTTTTATTCTCATTGCCTCAGATTTCAATTTGCATGTCTTGCTTACCATCTTGTCCATCCATGAATTGTGCACTCGCAAGACATGGAAGAATGCTACAAATTCAAAGCCTTCAATTATTCTTTGATCTCTAAAGACTTTCCTACACAACCAAGTTTCTTGGGGAAACGTTCGATTTACCATATGGTGAATTATTGTCAAATAATCCCCTATCATTATTGTTGATTTTAATCCTAATTGCATTAAAATTAGCCTCCCTTGTATTAGTGTCAAGACTTTGACTTGGTTGTTGGTAGTATCACCTATTTTCGTGCAAATGTCGCTTCATGTTTTTCTTTGAGGTCAAGAATGACCCTCCACGCCTACCACCCATATTGTTAAAAGTATATTTCATAGTTCAAGTAAGAATTTTGTGTGTCTCTGTGTGTGTGAAATTCTTCTTATATTTACAAAGAAATATTTACAGCCACACCCACGTGGGATTTTGAACTCGGGTCTCCACATTAATACAACCATGATCACCTCGCTACTTGTCGATAGACCACACTCTCATGGGCTAGCTCAAGTAAGAATTACAATAATTAAAAAATAAAGACATTAATAAATATTGGCCCCGAGGGTTAGCTCAAGTGTCCATGAGCCAGACGTGATATCTCTCCCTTAGTGATCAGTTGGGGAGGTCATGGGTTCAACTCTTTTGATCACCTTGGGGTTAGGGTCCATAATTAGGGCTGACGGTGCTAAAATTAAAATTAAAATTTCACCTAAAATGTGCTAAAATTATGATTAAAGCTAATATTAAAATTAATAATTAATAAAAATATAAGGTTATAATGAGAATTGATTAAACTAAAATTAAAGCTGAAATTGAAATTATAATTGTTATTAAATATTAATCCCAAATCAATAAGATAAATTTAGGCTGACCTTCTTAATTATAAAATTAATTTTTAAGTTAATTTCAAATTAATATAATCTTAAATTCAGATTTTTTATTCACAAATTACTAATCAATTGTGATGAAGTACTACATGCTACACTAGTTTGGTCTAAAATGTTGAAATTAAAAATATGGATGTAGTAGATTTGAAAGATTCCATAAGCATAATCATCAACAACAAAGATTGTTTTTTTTGTAGCCTTACTCAATAAGGAAAAGAAAGAAGCATATTTAGTCATGTGATGGGTAAAACCAAAGTCCACTATTCACTCACTTTTAGAAGTGTGAACATGCAAGGCATAAGAGGCACTAAAAAAAAACATATAGTTGTATGGCTTACCTTATGAAGTTTAGTGTTGCAACTTAGTTGATAGTCTAGTCAACATGTCTCATCCAAGATTCTTGACTTTCTCTTCTAGGTCTTCAGTTTTTTGCCAACAAGCCTTCTCCATATGTCCTCATTTTCTACAATAAAGATAGGTCTTCTTCTTCCTACCTTTCTTAGTACATATCCGGTCATCATATTTCTTCTTAACAGTGTAGTAGATGTAATCGCATTTTATTCTTTCTCCTAATTGACTACTCAACCTCTTTCTATGTAGTTCTATCGACCTTTTCCCTTCAAAAAAATGGTTTATTTCTTAACTTCAAGTTTCCCTTCATCAAGTAATTTTTGTTATTTTTTAGCTCATGAGGTGCCTCGGCATAGGCCCATGTGTCCTAGGCATGTTGATGGACACCTAAAATTGACCCAGATCAGCCTAAATCTAACGTAGGATTGCAGCCAAATTTCATCCTTGAGTGGAATGTGGGGCCCAAGGAGAGAGGGAACACCTCATGAAGGTGGTTTCTAGTGGAGTGTGGGACCATGTCCAAAGGGGGGAGCACCACCTAGTGGAGAGTGGGGTCCAACAACCCCAATATCCACCATTGAGGCCAATGCTTGGCACACATGTCAAATGGAATGGGGGGATACTAAGGAGATAAAAGGAGGTTGAGGGTGAGAGGAAAACCACATTACTCATTTGTGTGAAGGAGGGTTATTGAGGATGAAGGAGGGTTATTGAGGTTGAAGAAGGGAAAACAATGCTAGGGAGAGAAACAAGTTGAGGAGGGCCTTTTCAAGTGTTTAAGATAGCAGGAAGGAGGCCAACATCTTCCCACACTCAGGCCAATTTTTGCAGTAGATAGAGGGGTGAAAGGGGGTCATACAGCCTAAGCAAGGACATGCAAACTTGGTTGTAAAGTTGAGCAAGGAACAAGGCCTATTTCTATATGTTAGCGATAAAAAATGCACTGGAATTTTTGAAAGAATGATGCCTAATATTGTAGGGAACATTTGACTAGCTTCCCTGGCTCCAAATGCAGATTTGAAAGCACCATTAGAAAGATTAGGATTTGTAGATGTTGATCGATAATTTAAGCATGCAAAATGGACTCTCCATGAATGAGAAATTTGATTTTTAAAAAATTTGTGCTTTCACCAGCTAACCCATCTTGAATTTTTCTAGTTAGCTAGTGAAAGCTCTACCTTTCACCAGCTAAGAAGCAGATTTGTGGGTAAATTAGCCGGTGAAAGCCTGTCATGGCCAGAATAGCCAAATTTTTGCCCAGATCAGGATTTTTTGGGTTAGAATGGTTTAAAACCATTTCAAATGGACAGGTGTTGAATTATCAAGTCTAATTCAACAACTAGTTTGGAAAGGGAAGTCAAAAAGGAGTTTTGTGACTAAGTTTTTGTCAATTTTTAAGGAAAAATATCAGGGATGAACAAGCACATCACCCAATTCAAATTCTATCTTCATGATATCAAGCTAAGGAGCCTTGGAAGGATGACCTCCACTTCATCAACTATTCAACACATTCGAAGGACCAGCACATAGGGATCATCCTTATTCTGAGGGTCTATCCCTATCTTTTTGTAAATATAGTTTTTGTTTATTGTTTTTAGATAAACAGATCCATAGTTTAAGGATTTGATAACCATATTGTAAATATATAAAGCTACATAAAGAAGACTAAGATAGGGGTTCAAACTGGGATACATTTTTGTGCTACTGTATGGAATCTTATGATATAATAAAATTGTAGTCTCCTTTCGTTTTCAATATCAAAAATATCCATGTTTCCATGTATGTACTTCATTTCAGTTTATCTTAGCTTATGAAGATTGTTATCTCTTTATCGAGCTCATATATTTGAAGTGAAGTATTTTCTTTCTATCTTGTATCAAGCCCTACACCCAACTGTATTTGGAAATCAAGATTAGTGTTCTTCATCCTCTCCTTTCAAATTACTTGATCTGATTATTGTTTCCTGAAAGCACTGTTTCTTTAGATGTATGATGAGTTGTCTATTATATTGATCATTAAAGACCCCATTGTTCCAAGCATGTTGGATCATGTTGTCATTGATGCCAATGGTTTGTCATTGATGCCAATGGTTTGATTACTTGGGAGATTGTTGGATCATATGTCATTGATGTAAATGGTTTGGTTTGATTGATGTCATTGGTTGATGTCAAGTAATTG